>CAUYSK010047654.1:0-15665 GCA_963575035.1 Avahi laniger | reverse complement strand
ACCACCACCATCACCATCACCACCACCATCACCACCACCATCTTCACCACCATCACCACCACCACCATCACCACCACCACCACCGCCATCTTCACCACCATTACCACCACCATCACCATCACCATCACCATCACCACCACCACCACCATCTTCACCATCATCACCACCACCATCACCACCACCACCACCACCATCTTCACCACCATCTTCACCACCATCACTACCACCACCACCATCACCACCACCATCACCACCACCACCACCGCCATCTTCACCACCATCACCACCACCATCACCATCACCATCACCATCACCATCACCATCACCATCACCACCATTACCCCACTACCATGCCCATCAATACCGTAATCACCAGTCCTTACCACTACCATCACAGATGTTACCAGCATACTTGGCACATACCAAACACTTAACAGGAATCTGCTGAATGTGTGAACTTAAACTATGGTGATCGCCTCCTAAGCCATATCCCCATTCTCCAATCTGTCTCTCTCACCCCCAGCCATTCTCCATAGGGTTACAGACCTGATCACAGCACCATTTCTTCTACAATCCATTCCTTCTGCCCTCCACATCAAGTCATGATCTGATCCACAAGGCCCCTCATGATCCACCCCTTCGTGTTCATCTCATGTTGGCAGCCCTGGCCCCCTGGCTTCAGTTGCACACACCCTCTTACAGTTTCCAGAACGGATCAGTTGAGCTCTCTCCTGCTTCCATGCCTTTGCTCACAATGTGCCTTCAGTCTGGAATTCATTTCTTCATCTTTCTAATGTGGCTAATTTAAATTTATGCTCCAAACTTAAAACTCATGTATCATCTCTTTTTGGAATTGTGTCCTGAGTCCTCCTGTCCGTCCCCCACATTGGTGAGCAGTGCCATCGCTGCGTATTGCTGCTGTGCTTCCATTCACTCACTAGTACAGCATTTGCCCTGCTCCCTGTGGGTTGTGAGGACGGGGATCACGCCAAACAGACACTAGCTGAATGAATAAGTGAATGAATTTTCCATTACATTTCTCGTGTGGGCCAGATGCCAGATGGCCAAGGTTATACTTGCGAGAGAAACTGACATAATAGGAAATCTTATAGTGGGTTTCTGGATATATCGATAGAATATTATATTCAAAAGTTTGTTAAATAAACAAACATAAACATTATAATGTGTTATCCAATCAATGTGGATTAAACACTTTTTAAACACTGGGGGTGAAGGCACAGCCCCCTGCGTGTACCAGGTGCAGACAGCTGTGTGCCATCGTCTGGGTCTCATTCTATTCCAGCTGCTCCTGCAACGACTCATTTTGTGGCGGCTCCAACCAGTTTTGTGCAGGTGGAATCTGACGGTGTTGTCACCTCAGCACACAACAAGCTGCTATCACTGCCTGTCTTGGAGCTTCTCTGGGTGGGATACCAGACTACGGGAACTGACTCAGCACTCAAGCATGAGCTACCAGAAAGAGTGTGTGTGTGTGTGTGTGTGTGTGTGCGCGCGCGCGTGTGTGTAGGGGGAAGTTAATTGGAAGTTATTGCCTGAGGGGTCACCCTTGACCAACAGGGTCAAAAGCCAATGAATAAATGTCTTCCCTTTCCCTCTCCCAGGCAGGCAGTTCTGACTCGCATCTCAATAAGGCTCCTTAGAAGATCCTGGTGGGACCTAGCACCAGTTGCCTGCAGCGGTGGCCAATTCAACGACACATCCCTACAGCACCTGTCCCCTGGCCTCGTTTCATCCTCCCTAATCCTTCCCTGCTGCTCCCTGGGATCACTTCCCAATTAAGCTACCTGCACACTAGCCTTTGTCCCAGGCTCCGCTTTCAGGGACCTCCGGCTGGAAAGGGCTGCCACAGTTTCAGGTTTGAAACCGGCAGGAGGTCTCAGGCACTTACATTCCCCCAAAAACTACAGTTTTCAATAAGAATGAGAGTGTTTTAAAAAAAATCATCAGAATTTGGTTGTAATGTGTTATTTCTCCCTTTCTGAAGACCTGAAATTTGTGGAGTTTTAATAATGCCTGCAGAAAAAAAAGAATTACTTTTCAAGCCTCTAGATACTTTATAGATTTGGTTACCAACAGGGTCCTGTTCACGTCTTTACTTGGTTTTGTTAGATAACCATGCATTGATGCTATCATACTTGTGGTAAATGCACCTATCCTTTTCTAAGGGGCTGTTGCTTATTTTAGAAAAGTCTTATGTTGACTATACTGATTAATTCTCATGTAAATCTTTTGATTAAAAAGGGAGTGTTAATTAAGTTATTCAGAATTTTAAAAATGGCTATGAATCTCAGTGCAGTGATGTTGCTAAGAATTCACGCACACATTCCACCCAGCAGATTGTTCTACGGCAGGCACCGTCCCAGATGCTCAGGGTACAATGGAAATAAGACGTGACTCCTGCTCTCAGGGCACTGCCACGTTGCAGAGAGACTGGTCCTATGCCAGGAGCCTGGGACTACGTGCAAGAGGGAGCAGCTGATTTTACAACCTTTACAACTTTTCTTTTTTGATGGGCAGAAACATAAACAGACATTCTCTGGAGTACAAGAGCCATAGGGAGAGGCTCGAACTCCCCCTGATGAAGTAGAATTAGCAAAGATTCATTTTAAACTCCTGTTTTTGTCTCCCATTTAGCCTATAAGAAAGAAGCTAGTTACCCATCGGTAGAAATGAGAGAAATCTTGTCTTCAGTAATTTCTGACTTGCTTAATGTAAAGAGGTCATGATTCCTACATCATAGTTTTAACCTCTCCTTGAACACTTTATGTAGAAAAAGTTGTTACTCAAGAGGTTCCTAAACACAATGGGCCATTTATTTTTGTTAAAGTAGCAGCTGTATCAAAAGAACAGCCTTAAATTTCTGAAATTTCTTAAATTTCTAGGTGTAAAGAGTGTTTTTTTTTCTTTTCATTTATCTTGCTTTAGTGTTCTTTGAGCTTCCTGACTATGTAGTTTGGTGTTTGACCTTAATTTGGGGGGAATTTTCAGTCATTGTTGCTTTAACTATTGCTCCCAGTTCTTTCTCGATTTCTTCTCCTCCTGGTATTCCCGTTGTGTGCGCGTTATACCTCTTGTAGTTGTCCCACAGGTTTTGGATACTGTGTCCTGGTTGGTTGGTTGGTTTGTTTCAGTCATTTTTTCTCTTTGCTTTTCAGTTTTCGGATTTTGCATTATCATACCTCCAAATGGAGAGACCTCTTCTCAGCTGTGTCCAATCTACAGCCCAACAAAGGCAGTCTTCATTTCTCTTATGGTGTTGTTGATCTCTAGCATTTCTTTTTGATTCTTAGAATTTCTATCCCTCTGTGTACATTATCTGTCTGCTCTTGGATGTTTTCTACTTTTCCCATTAGAGCCTTCACCATATTAATCATAGTTTTATAAAATTCCTGGTCTGATAATTCCATCATCCATATCTGATTCTGGTACTGTTGCTTTTTTTAGTCTCTCTCTTCAAACTATGTTTCTTGTCTTTTTGTATGCCTTGTAATTTTTTGCTGAAAGGCAGACATTATGTACTGGCTGAAAGGAACTGTGATAAATAAATCTTTAGTAATGTGGTAATAAGGTGTGGGGCAATAGTCCTATGATTAGGTTTCAGTTTTTGGTTAACCTATACCTCTCGGCTGTAAGCTTCCCCAGGGCTTTTCAATCCCTCTCCCCTTTATCTGGGACAGGATGGCAGGAGAGGGCTGGGGTTGGGTATTTCTGTAGGTTAGGCTCTAGTAAAACTCCAGCAAGTTAGGCTTTGGTAAAATGGTTTCTCCTGAGGGTAGGACTTTTAAAGAGGAACAATGCTCTGGCATGTTTCAAAATCATTCCTCTTCCTTTCTCCCTGCTGGAAACAGAAGATTTTTTTCTTGGTATTTACCATGAGGACCTGGCAGAAATTCTGGAGGTACAACTCACAAGAGATTTCCCCATATGACTGGGTCCTTGTGCATTTTCAGTCTCTGACTTGTCCAAACCGAGTCAAACCGAGTCTCCAGCAATTCGTCAATGACAGTTCGGATTTTTCCTATCCAACACTTGTTCCCCAGGACGTTTTTGCTTGAGGATTTTTTCCTCTGGAGAACTGTGATTCTCTTCATCTGCCTTTCTGACTCTCCAATTTTGGGAGCAGTATTTTGTCCTGTGACTTCACTTCTCAAAGGGATCTAAGAAGTGACGATTTTTCAGTTGGTTCAGTTTTTTATTTGCTGTCAGGGCAGAGTGGAGACTTCGCAGCTCCTGACGTGCCAGACCGGAAGCCGGAAGTCTCCCCTATGATTTCATTCTTGGAGTTTATTTTTAAAAGCAGCTAACGTACATTGTGAACGTATCTGTATATAAAAACAAATGTACAAAATATAAGCCAGAATAAAAATATACATCGTACTGCGGAGGGGAGGAAGCCAAGTGACTGTTTCAAGAACATGTAACAACAGGCACTACAGCTGACATTTGATTCCATTATGGGAAGTATGGATTCTAGTTTTATATATTTTGGGGCTGAAAGAGCTTTGGCTGGTGACAGCACATCTGTGCATTGATATTTATTTAAATTTTCAAATTAATTTTACAAATGAAATGGGTCCACTATAAACTTTTTAAAGTATAAAAACGTGTATGTCACTGAAGTACTTTAAAATTCCATGAGTATGTTACCTAAAAAAGAGTCTAAGGTACTTTGAGAGTAATTCATGTTAATTTAAAAATTCTAAAATTATTTCCATCTTCTTTGAGTATGACTACAAATCTCTTCTGGAACATTTTTTGAATATGAAGTATGATGGAATTGATTAATGACAGATATATAAATTAACTGATTAAAACCTCCAGAGTATGAGAACGTGGCTGACTAATTCACGTAGATGTGTTTGTAATGTTATTTAGCATATTGTTCAGGAACAAAAAAATTCCTATATTCCCTTAGTAGGAGAATTGCTGCTCTTGACAGGGAAGGACTTTCAAAAGAGTTAAAGCTTTTACTCTTGTAACATATATTTGTATTAAAAAATTCAAAAAAAATGCATTAATGTGTAGCAGAGAAATTAATAGATTCTTGTATTGTTTTCGGACCACTGCCATTTCTTTATGATAGCTACTGTTAACTTATATATATTCTCCCAGATTTTCTCATGTATGCTGTAATAGTTATAACCATAATTATTATTGATGCATATTAGTACATCATAAACATTCTGGCTCTTTTTTACTTATGATAACTTGTACTTTTTTTGGTTAGTCTATAAAGATAATAGATAAGAAGCCCATTAAAAATATATTGTACATTATTTCATTGTTTATTTTACCAATTTACCATAGTTTATATTACCGATTGTTTATGGTTGAATATCTGTGTTGTGTCTAATTTTTTCACTGAAGAGTGAAAATTCTTTCAAGGAAACAAAGATGAAAAGAATATCTTTGTGCACTCAGAAAGCATTTCCTTGGAAAAAAATTTATAAGTAAAATTGCTGATTTAAAGAATATTCATGTTTTCAGTTTTAATAGCTAGTGACAAATTACCCTTCAAAAGGCTTACACCAATTTAAACTTCTGCCTACCCCACTGTTGGACAACCCTAGTTATTCTCTGTCTTCTTAAATCAATTTGATGGGTTAAAAAAAATTTTATCTTTAAGCTCTCCATATTGGTATTAAAACACTATGTATTACATAAATGCAATATAATATTATTAGTGAGGTTGAGCATTTTTATATGCTTGTTTTAATTAAAACAAATAGTTTAGTGCATGCAGTTTCTAGTTAGTTAAGTACTTTACTATCTTGCTAGTTTAAACATGATTTTATAGTTAACCTGTTTCTTAAAAACTTCTTTACTTTAAAGAAGTAAAGCTAATTGACTTTTAAAATTAACCAGGTAAAATGATATATTTGGTTTTGTTCTGGGTTTTGGTAGACACCATTTTGTAAATGCCTGTGGTGAGTGAGTGTAGCTGAAAATCATAACTTGCCAAAGCTTAGTTTACCTGACAAATTACACAACACCCAACATGACATCCCCAAAGTTATATAATTGATAATTCTGATGGTGTTGACAGTATGCTAAACATCCTCTTTCTGTACCTACGTGTTCCTAATTGTTGCACTTCCCTATGTGCGTGGCAGGAAAGAACATAAAATCAGCTCTCTGTGTCCATGGGTTTCATGTCCCTGGATTTAACCAACTGAGGGGCTAGAAAATAATCAGAAAAAAATTTGCATCTGTGCTAAACATTTATAGGCTTTTTTCTTGACATTATTCCCTAAATAATGCAGGATAGCAACTATTTACATAACACGTACACTGTATTGGGTGTTATGAGTAACTGAGAGATGATTTAAGATCTGTGGGATGATGTGCGTAGGTTACAGGTAAATCCTAGGCCATTTTGTATCACCCGCGGAGTTTGGGATTCGCATGAGGTCTTGGAACTGATCCCCATGGACACGGAGGGACAACTGTATACAGTTTGTCTATCCCGTTTTTCATTGGAACTCCTTTAAATTTCAGATTTAAGATTATTATTTCCTGACCAGATTGAATAGCTATTTACATAAGAGTGTTTTGAGACAAAACTGAGGTAGGCTGTTGTCTTAGCTAAGATGTACTTTAGTTTCTTATGAATAATTTAGTTCTGGCATTGATAACAGCTACAGTTGTTTGAACACTCATTGAATGTGGTCAAAGACCCAGTGTATGTAGGGGTCTAACTTCCCCTCCCTCAGAGAGCTGAAGGAGTGTGTTCTACCCCCGCTTTGTGCTCCCGTTCCAGCTCACTGGCAGCTGTGCACTCCTCCATCTCCACATCATGGTGTCAGCCTCCTTGAGGCTATGTGTGTTTTTGGAAGAAAGAAACCTCCTCCTTGGAGTTTACCTTCCCTTGTCTTTCTCCACTTTATTGTCTCCACCTCATCCATTCAGGCTGGAGTGCAGCGGCATGATCATAGCTCACTGCAGCTTTGAACTGGGGCTCAAGTGATCCTCCTGCCTCAGCCTCCCAAGTAGCTGGGGCTATAGGCGTGCGCCACAGTGCCTGGCTAATTTTTTTATGTTTATTAGAGACAGGGTCTTGCTTTCGCTCAGGCTGGTCTCGAACTCCTGGGCTCAGACAATCCTCCAACCTTGGCCTCCCAAAGTGCTAGGACAACAGACGTGAGCCACCACGCCCGCCCCACCTTGTCTATTCTTAATTTAGATACTGAGATACAAAGTCTCCTTGGATGTTTGTATTGGCCACTTCCTGCATTTCTGTATCAATACCCAAACTCTTTGCTCTAAATCCCAACCTCAGTTCTCATACCTCCCCCCTCCCCACTTCTGACTATCCAGCTAACTCATTCCCTTGGTGGTTTCCTCCTCCCAATGGCTCCTGTACTTCTGCAGCTCCAGAGGGAGCCCTCTGTGCCCTTAAAGTCTTTCAGGAGGCCCCTCCCCTTGAAGCATAGTGTAATGAAGGAGAGAAGAGAAAGACTCTGGGTCTTGTCTTAGGCTTATACTCTCACCTCGGGCCAAATCTCTCTACATCTGTTCCCAAACCACTCTGCATGCTAAATCGTTCGCCCTGCTTACCTGCCTGTTAACTCTGATTGTCTTTTTCTATATGGATTCGCTTGTTCATGGGTTCAGGTATTCCTAAAATATGTATTAAGCTCCCACCAGGTACATAGGCCCTGCTGAGTCCCCTGGGGGGGAGGAGGGCGTTAGTAGAAGAAGGGGAAGAAGTTATCTCATCTTCCCTCAAGGAATGTGCAGCCTAGACGGAGATCCAGACATTTATTCATAGAAAAGTTGATACCACATATGATTAAGTGACAAATGTTAGGTACAAATTGGTACAAGCAATATGTACCTTGAGATGTCAGAAGAGAGAAAAATTTCCTTCGATGGGAGGATGAGGCCGGGAGGGAGGTGTGTGAAGGGGCTGGCCTTGAAGCACGGATAAGATTTGCAAGGCAGGGGAGGGTCAGAGGATTCCACCAGGGAGGAAGGAGATACTGCAGGTAGACATGTGGAGAGACCGCTCCTCCCAGAGCCCGGACAGTCATTTGTTTACGGAGCACCAGGGCATCACTCATTTTGGCCGTCTTTTCACTTTCCATAGCAAGATTTCTAATGGAAACAAGAGACAGGGACTTTCTCATTTGCTTTCTGACACGTGTTAGGAAATTTCACGTGTGTATGTCAGTGCTTCTCAGGGGCCCCACGGAGTTGTTCAAGCCCCTGCAAACACTCTGTCCCCGCCGTGGGGGCTTGTCTGTCTTGAAAAGGGCCCTTGAAAAAGGGTTTTTCATGCTCCTAGCTGCTCCTCTCCCACACACCTGGAAATGTTTCATTTATATATGTGTATGATGTCTTCAGATTTGTACCTGAAAAGATGACATTCTTTTCACCCTTCCCCCATGCCAGATGAATATCTAAAGTACAGTTCTTTTTTTATTTTTATTTTTTGAGACAGAGTCTCACTCTGCTGCCTGGGCTAGAGAGCTGGGGCGTCAGCCTAGTTCACACCAACCTCAAACTCCTGGGCTCAAGCGATCCTCCTGTCTCAGCCTCCTGAGTAGCTGGGACTACAGGCATGTGCCACCATGCCCGGCTAATTTTTTTCTATCTTTAATAGAGATAGGGTCTTGCTCAGGCTGGTCTCGAACTCTTGAGCTCAAGCGATCCTCCCACCTTGGCCTCCCAGAGTTCTAAGATTACAGGCGTGAGCCACTGTGCCTGGCCCAAAGTACAAATCTGAGATGAGTTGAGGTTTGAGGAAGATTCAGTCTGTTCAATTGGGAACTTGATCTTAATTTCTATGCACATGTCTGTTGGGCTAGCTACCCTCTTTCTCTCTCTCACTCCCTCTTTCTCTTAATCTCACAATCTCTCTCTCTAGCTATCATCTCTCTATCTGCCATCTCTCTATCCTCTATCTAGCCACATTTATGTATGTACATATATAAAAATATATTCTTATTTTTAGTGAAAATTGGATTAAAATAGTACTTTTTCATCAGACTGTCAATAAAGTAATTGTAACACAAATGCGTGAGAACAAGTCACCATCTGCGAAGAAAACCAAGACCGGCAAATCCAACAATGTGTTTTAAAATAATTGTAATTTTAAGTGTCCTGGAATTATTTTCACATTCAAAATCATTTTTTTGTTTCAATTTGAAAAGATTTGGCAGAGGGAAAATTATTCCTTTCCCCCTGCTGTATAGTCAAAGGACCAGCCTCTCTCTGTTCATTTGCAATTCTTCCATGAATCTTGGCAAATGAGCCATGGATTCTAAGGAATATCAAGTTCCATGAGTTGAGAAATAGCAATGCAAATAGGAATTTTGCTTAAATTGGGCAAAATACTGTCTATGTGGGGGAATTAGACTATAAGGATGCTCTTGTAGTGTGTTTCCATGTGCAATAATGCTGATTTGTCATTGGGCTTTTTGTCCTATTCATAGCATTGATTTTACGTTCATTCTGTTTCCTAAGTTTTCCATACATCCGCATTATATATGTTTCTTTGCAGCCACCATGATTTCTCAGCGAAAGCTGAGTTCCCAAGTCCTTTGTTCCTTCTTTCTCTCTTCCCCCGTACCTTCACCCCCTGGGCCTAATTATGAAACAACTTCAAATAAATACAAAAATTTTTAAACACAAAACGTTCTGCTTCCTGTGAACAATCAACTAGTTTTTTTTCCCCCTTCTTTTCTCTTCGAGAGTTCTAATTCACTTGGAGTGCTGTGCAGTTGGCCAGGCCTGAGATTTCTGGGAGCTGTAATTGTGTCTCATTAATTCTTACAGTAATGTAGGGTAACTATAAGGAACATGCAATTAGTGGTTTGGTCTATGAACAGAGCAGTTAACCAGCAGACAAAGGATGTGGCTCAGGACCCATTAGGCTGAAAGGAAGTGTTACGGCAGTCCCCAGGCTCCAGGAATGTCCTGGGACATGCCTGCCTATTGGGCAGACCCAGCAGACTGTGTTTGTCTTTTTGCTAAACCAGCTTTTTTTTTTTTTTTTAATTGGCATGGTATGTGTTTATTCAAACACTTGAGAGATTCCTGAGTATCTTGCAATACTATGCCATGCCTTTTTCTCACCTCATGGTAGCCTGCATGGGCTTTTTCTCCCCCGCACTGTGCAAATAAACCTCAAATACACACACAACAAAAAAGCAAAAACAAGCCAAAAACCAACCAACTAACCCTCCACAATAAAAAAAGAAGAAGAAAAGCACAATGGTGCTTTACTGAAGTGTATGAAAGATAAAAGTGCTTAGCTGATTCTTTGTCATCAGAAAATAAATGAGTGTGGAGACCAATGACGTTTAAATAAGCCTTTGTATTGTCACTCAGTCATACCCTCCGTAGCCATCTCTATAAAGTGGACCTTTATACTTCTGAATGGAGGTGCTTTAAATACATGCAAATGTATGCAGATAAGCATATGAGTTTTAAAATGTTGCAGGCCTTATAGCTACAAGTAACCTCAATTGTGTGTTTTCTGTGAGAAAGTCTTGTCACATCACTTTGGAACTTCGAATACAAAAGTTAACCCAAAAGAATAAGGTTGCTTTTTCTGGACAACATGCACTGGAGCGCCCTTGCCTAGGAAAACCATGTGAAGTTTACAGACGGAATCCTTGAAATGTTGTAAATGTGAAGCGATGATTATACAAGAAAATGGATTTATCAATAATACATTGCCCTGGGGTAATTCTAAGCTCAAGCAAACAGTTCTTCAAATAGCATGACATCTCTACTCCTAAGTAAAGCATACATTGGGAAGAAAGAAAGAATGATTACATTGACTTTTTAAAAATGAAACTAGCTTAATTATTAACTTATTTCCTGAGTCAAATGCAGGGCTGAAAATAAAGGTAGGGTTTTTTTTTTTCTCTTTCTCCAAACCTGTCTGCTGTTTTATCTTCTTGGGATTCACACTGGAAACAAAGAAAAAAAAAAAGGCGAATTCTCTTAGGTATTCTATCAGAGATTCAACTGTTTTTGAATAATTAGCTTCATTTGCTAAATATTTGAAACATCTTTTTTTTTATTCTGAGATAAAGAATGGCATAGTGGAAGATGTGAACTACAAATGATACACATCTTTCAGAAGAATTCTTCTTATCAATTAATAAGGAGTAAGCCCGTGCTACCTCCTTTTTCACTTATTTAGGTTTTCTTCTCTAAGGAAATACTATTTTTTATTTAAAACATCGTAAAGTTTCCTTCAGTGACATGCTATGCATTGTTTCCGAAGTTGGAAGGCTGCCAGAGGTGGGGAAGGTGGTTTTAGTCTTGGCTCTACAGTAACTAGCTGGGGAGGGCCAAGGGAGCTAACCTTGGAGCCTCAGTCTCCTCATCTATAAAATGGGGATTTTTTTAAATCAAAGTGATCTTCAAGGTTTCTTTTAACAGTGCTCTTTTGTGACTCTTTGGACCAACAGTGAGACCATTTTAAGTGTTGTTTAAACACAGGATTTGCGAGCAAGCTATCCATTGCAAACCACAGTTTAGGTTTGCTGCTGCCGCTGTGGGCTGTGCCTTCATTAAAGTCTGGTACCAACATCAAATTAGTTGTGAAAGGGTTTTTCTCTCTAATCATTTTTTTCTCTTTGTCCTGATTTGTCTGATTGCTAAATATCTCCCTTGTTTCCTGGTGAATAAGACTCCTTCATGTTTCAGGCGATTGTTTTAATTACCTTGGTTCTCGGCAGCGTGTCGTCTGTCTGCTTGTGTCTGTGAGTGGTCTCTGCTGGTCTAGTGTTTAATGTAGTGCATTGTAAATCTCAGCAACAGATTGACTCCAAACCCTGCTGTAAGAATGAGATTTTTTTTTTTTTTTGACTACACGTTGCTTTATGAAGTAATGTGCAGAAACCATAAACATGTTAAGTTTCTCATCAGGAATGGGAATGGTTTGGTTTCACTGCAAACCCTTACTCCATCCAGGAAAAGAGTTATTCACATACAGATTAGACACTTACCAGGCTGGTCCATACCCCTCCTGGCTGAAATTCCTGGTGCTGCTCAGCCCTTATGGTCCAATCTGTGCTTTTGGTTTCCTTGTCTTAGGTGATCACGCCCCATCCCCCAAGACTTTACCTTTAAAAACCTTTCACATTTTTAGAGATCCTTTCTTCTCATTAAATTGCACTGGGGAAAACGTCTTTCCATTTTTTTTTTTCTGCCAAGATTTTCTTCAGGATCAGTGTGACCTTTAAAGAATACAGAATAGCTGTAATCCTAGCACTCTGGGAGGCCGAGGCAGGAGGATTGCATGAGGTCAGGAGTTCGAGACCAGCCTGGGCAATGACAAGAGCCCATCTCTACAAAACATTTAATGAAATTAGCCGTTTGTGGTGGTGTGTGCCTGTAGTCACAGCTACTCATGTGGCTGAGACAGGAAAATTGCTTGAGCTCAGGAGTTTGAGGTTGCAGTGAGCTGTGATGATGTCACTGCACTTTAGCCTGAGTGACAGCACACGACCTTGTCTCCAAAACAAAACAAAACACAACAACCAAAAAAACCTTAGTGGGTACAATATACATAATCTGGATGATGGATACCCTAAAGCCCTGACTTGATCATGAATGCAATCTATACCTGTGACAAAGTTGCAGCTGTGTCCCATAAATTTATACAAATGAATGAATGAGTGAATGAATAAAGCATGCAGAATTATCAATAAATGATAAATATATTTATTCCTTGTTCACAGCTCAGGATGAGATACTGGGCCAGGTAGATAATATAAGAGTCAAGTGAGCCAGACAGAAAAATCTTAGAAAGTGGTTTGGGTTGGTGGATCCCTGAAGAGTCCAAGCCTCTGCTAAAGACAGCAGCCTGCCTCAGTCCAGCCGATCATTGCCACGTGGGAGTATGGCCTTATATTGTCAGAGCTTCTGATTTTTAGAAACAAATTGGACACGTAGATTTTTATGTGAACTCTCTAAATGCTTAAATATTTGTTCATAGAAATCTACACACAGTCCAGGCCAAATAAATGACATTTCTGTTCCGATTAGTCCTTGGGCTGCCAGCTGGTTACATTGGCACCAGGCCACAGCAGGGGCACATCCCTCTGTTAAGAAATCTATGGGGAAGATGCATTATCTAGAAATCTCTCTTGTCCTTCCAGATTCAGATACTTAAGATACATTTATGTCTGTTTTACTGATTAAATAAACTGATTCGATTGAATTCTTGTGAAGTTTGAACACTCCACTCTGGAGGGAACATGCTTCCTCATTCATTTCACTGGGGATTTCGTCTTTACTGTGAACATCCCATCATGGTCACGTGACTTCACGGTAAACACCAGGGCAGATGGCAGAGGGTGTGATTTTAGAGAGACCTTCTAATTGATGCCTTTCAACTCCATCGTCCTAGACTCGTTGCCTGTTCTATGCTGAGCACTCTCCAGGATGTGGGAGAGGGTTATTTGACTCATAGGTGTTTCTATTGAAATGAATTTGAAGGGCATTTTTTTTTCTTTTAGCTATCTATTATTTGGCTATAGGTGCAACGATGAAAATCTTCTGTTATGATCTCACTCACAGGTGGAAACTAAAAAAAGTTGATCTCATGGAAGCAGAGAGTAGAAGAGTGGTTACCAGGGACTGGGGAGGCGGGAATGGGGAGGAGGCTGGTCAGCGAGTACAAAGTTACAGTTAGAAAGGAGGAATAAGTTAACAGAGGTGGATATAGTCAACAATAATGTATATTTCAAAATAGCTACAAGAGGTGTTTTTGAATGTTCTCACCACAAGGAAATGATAAATGTATGAGATGTTGGATATGCTAACTACCCTGATTTGATCATTATACAATGTATACATGTATATGCAGAACAGCAACTTTGTATCCCATAAATAAATACAACTATAATGTGTCAATTAAAGGATTAAAAAAAAATCTTCAGTTACATTGTAAGTCCGAGAAAAAAGTGCATGCAGATGTCATCAATTATTACCTCTTTTTGGTAATAAATATTCAAGGAAAACTGATTATATTATGATCTCTCTGCTATAAGATTTTGGTTAAGAAAGAGGCAGAAATCCAATTCCAATGATTTCTCAGAAAGATTGTTCATTAGGGTTACTCTTTCTATGACATTCTAATTCAACCGACTTGAAAGTTACCAAATGAAAAAGAATTGTATGTCTTAGAGAAGATGGCTTTGTGACCAGCATAACAGTCAGAAAGTTGCTGGGTTGTCAAGGAGTCCAAGGGGGAGTTACTCTGGAGGAGCTCTTATCGTGGCTTGGTGGTTCACTCCAGTGGTGTGCCAGACGCCCCCCAAGGCTGGAGTGGAGTCAGCATTATCTGATCCTTGATGAAAAGGGGAGTGCTGTTGAAGGATACATTGTGTACTTTTCATTCTTGTTGGAAGACCTGTGAAATCTGGAACTCTGAACTGAGCCAGGAGAAGGAGAATTTCAGGGTTAATTTAGCACCAGGGGAAGAAAGGAATTGATGGTTTCTGGATGCTTGGTCTTACCAGTGAAACTCAGTTCCAGGGCACAGATGGACTTTTCCACTTACTTGCTGCCCATAGCCCTGCATGTGTGTCAGGCTGGAATGTCGCGGTGGAGGGCTATGTATTTGTGTGCTGTGCAGAAAGTGCAAGAGCCGCACTCACATGTTGGCCACCAGGAATAGGTTGCTCTAGCACCATCCTCTAAAGTGCCCTTAGGTCTGGCCCCTCCTCTTTTTCCACTCCTGCTGCATGTCCTAAAATTCTTTTGTGTGCTCCAGGCTCTGCATCATGATAGGATGATTAATACCAGAAATTCATAAAACTGACTTTTTTAAAAAAAGTTCCTTGTGCAAGGATGCAAAAAAGTCATCTTTGTGATGACTCAAATCGGTTTGCTTATTTCTTTAATTCCGAGGAGTTGGGTGAGGCAACTGTATGCATTGCCCATAGTACATGCAAAGAGGGTGAGGGTGATCTTTAATTACATCTGGAGTTACCAAGGTGGGTAAATGTCAGGTGGTTTTTCTCATTTAATCCTCACCACCTTGTGATGGGTTCATATTTAACTCATGTACGAACTAAAACTTGTCATGGAATTAATAAGTGCTAGAGGCTGGTCCAAGCTCAAAGGGATATACTCTGAACTGTTCCTGCCAGGGGGCTGGTCCAGCATCTGGGATTTTCTCCACCCTGACATTCCAGGTCCCATGCTGGAAAATTATCCTCAGGATAACACAGGAATTACTTCTATTTTTAAAGAATACAATTTTAAGACGATGAAGCTTGGTTAGACATTTGGTTGAATACCTCGGAGTAAGTGTAGATAGAGACTTCCTTCATAGTATTCCTGTGGGAGGTCTTTTCCCCTGAAGGTCTCAAAGAATAGAAAGCAGTAGGCAGGACTTACTGTTTGAGCTGGCCAAGTGGTCACACACCTAGTCTGATTTAGTATGGATTGTCAAGGGTCTCCTGCTCCCGCCAAAATAATTCCATCCCCGAACCGCCACGCTCTTAGCCATTCCCACCATTAGACACCCATCCCTGTGGGTTTAAAAGGATCTGTAGAAATCTCTTGATGACCTACAAGTGGTAGGAAAGTGGCTGAAATAACACATTACAACTGCAGCCCGAATGATTTGATAATATTAGCAAAACCTTGAAATAACAGGCAACAAGACA
>CAUYSK010047653.1:0-20434 GCA_963575035.1 Avahi laniger | reverse complement strand
CTGAAATAGCAGGGCCCCAAGGGCAGAAGCTGAGGGGAGGGGGACTTTAATGCCCCCCACTCCGTAGGATCCCCAATAGTCCTTCCCAAATGAGCCACCACAAATAAATATATATGCTACACAAAAATAATAGATTTGTGTGGCCGGGCGCAGTGGCTCACGCCTGTAATCCTAGCACTCTGGGAGGCCGAGGTGGGCCGATCGTTCTGAGCTCAGGAGTTCGAGGCCAGCCTGAGCAAGAGCGAAACCCCGTCTCTACCAAATATAGAAAGAAATTAATTGGACAGCTAAAAATATATATAGAAGAAATTAGCCGGGCATGGTGGCGCATGCCTGTAGTCCCAGCTACTCGGGAGGCTGAGACAGTAGGATTGCCTGAGCTCAGGAGTTTGAGGTTGCTGTGAGCTAGGCTGATGCCACGGCACTCACCCCAGGCAAGAGAGTGAGACTCTGTCTCAAAATAAATAAATAAATAAATAAATAAAATAAAATAAAATAAAATGTCACTGCTAACAACCCACTAAGACTTTGTATTGGAAGAAAAAACATCCATCCTATACTGGGGCTAAAAACTAGGACCTAAAAAAATAAAGCATATGGCCCACTATGTAATCACTACCAAATGCAAAAAAGTCACAATTTATGTCAATATTATACAGAGCATAAAATTAGATAGAAAATTATTGAAGCCACATTTAGGTACCCAGTTGTTCATTATACTATTTTCTCTACTTAGTGTATGCTTGAAACTTTTTGTCATAAAAGTATTTTAAAATTTATATGTGACCATAGAGACAATCTCAAAAAAGAAAAAAAAAGTGCTCTAAATCAGCAGTCCCCAACCTTTTTGACACCAGAGACCGGTTTCATGGAAGACAATTTTTCCACAGGGGTGGGAGAAGCAAACTCAGGGGAGACAGAGCTCAGACAGTGATGCATGCAGGGATGGGGAGCAGCCGTAAATGCAGATGAAGCTCCCCTCTCTGGCTAGCCACTCACCTCCTGCTGTGAGGCCAGGTACCTAAGTTTCATGGAAGCCAACTTTTCCATGGAAGAGGGCAGGGGGAGGGGCAGAGCTCAGGCGGTGATGGACAGCCAGGTTTCTAACAGGCCAGGGACTGGTACTGGGCCACCACCCAGGGGTTGGGGACTGTAGCTCTAAATGATATCCTTTGATTTCAGAATCCTCCAGGTAGCATCCTAGACATAGAAAAGATCTACAGTTCCTTTCTTCAACCTTGGGAAGCTCATGAGAAGAGGTTGTTTGTTTTTAGTGTGAGGTACTTCAGTGAGAGAGTGCCCAATTTTCTTGTTTAGGTGGTCCAGACATGAAATACCATACATTTTTCAAACTAGATAGATGCAGGATGGTGAACGTGTGAGGGCTTTGGTTTTAGATAGACCAGATTCAAATCCTACTATCTGTACAATTGGGGGGAAATTTCCAATTTCTCTGATCTATTATTTTTGGAAAGTGAAGTTAATATCAGCTTCACAAAGTTATTGTATGTAAAGTGCCCACTGATATGTCTGGCAAATAGTAGATGTTCAATGCATGCCAACTTCCTTCCTTCCTTTAGTAGCTTCTGTTGCTAATCATATAACATGTTTAAGAAACTCCAATGACTTTCTAGATATAACTCTGGAAACATGTTTAGTTCTCCAAAACACCGGTAACAGTTTGGCATATCCAAAGCCTCTGTACAATATTAGTAGAAGAACTATTAATAGGTGAGGAATTCATGTCTTTAGATAGATTAGACACCAGGTAGCATGATAGATTAGAAAGAACAGTGAATTCCCTGTTATGGACGTGAATTCTCATCTCTATTCTCTCTTTAAGAAGTTGTTGCCTTTGAAAGGGGACATCTAATCATTTTTTAGTTGTGGAAAAGAAATTTTTTGAAAGTAATTTTAAGTTCTTTACTTTCTAAAACGTAGAGAATGATAGACATAGAGAATGATTAAAATATATGAAATTAATAATTTGATATATCACTATATTAAATAGAGAGAGATCATTTTCATTTTTTTCAAATATGAAAGCTATCTTTATTAGATTTCATCAGAGTAAAACACTGTACAAATAGGAGGTTTTGACTCTGTATCAAATGGCCTTAGGCAGAAGCCACTGCAAATAGCTGTGTTGTGTGATTATTATTGTTTTTACCATGATGAAAGCAGGATTATGAATGTAATGCAACAAGTACCTGCAAATTAACCAAAGCCCAGCATAGTACGTGTAATCTCAGGTGTCAGAGACAGCAGGCACCTGGCTGGCCCTGCGCTTAACCATGGCCTTTGCAAGTTACTTCACATTTTAGAACCTCAGTTGCCTTATCTCTAAAATAAGACATTTGTACCTTTAAAATTTGTTAAAAATTAAATGAAAAATATGCTGGCAAAATGTTCCTGGTATTCTGTAAGTACTTAGGAATCAATTTTCTTCATGAATTTCCACTTTTAGAAATATCATACCAGCTTTTTATGAATAATGCTGATTTTTCTTCAATCAAAATTTTACTTTTCATGTTTATGAGTCACATATCAGTGTGTGTGTGTGTGTGTACATGATCACACATTTATATGTTCTTTTAAAGAAAGCCAAATTATAACAAAATAGCAAAAGAATGGTTGGTATTCAGTATGGATCAGCAGTCATGGGGGCAACATGGAACTCAGGAACAGACTAAAGGGCTTCAAGGACTGGATGGCTCTTAGTAGGAAACTGATTTTTTTTTTCATCAAAAGCCAGAAATGTCTCTGAAGCCCTTTCCACTACAGTCCCAGTCCTGTACAGACAATTTATGCGGTGCATTAGCCAAGACAATTTGTAAATCTCCCTTAAATAACAGAGGAACCACACCTCCAGCACATCACATATCTGGAAAATTCAAAGCTACAGAAAGAAATGGCTTGCACAATACATATAAATACAATTAAGATTCTACACTTGAGAGTCTAGACTTTGAAAAATTACAAAAGGAGACAGAATTCTCTTTAAGTGGAAAATCAACTTTGATTCCAGAAAATAACCGATAAAACCAAGACAATGCGTGCAGGATGTGACCCAGCACTCTGACACAGACACAGATCAGCAGGTGACTCAAAACCCAGCTGAGAGGAAAAAACAAACACACAAACAGAACAACCTAGTTCAAGCACTTCTTCAGACCACATATAGTATAATCCTAATGGATTAGAATAGAGAACAAATTGCTGTTAGTATCTAAACCATTCTGCAGTATGCATTGTGTATTGGCTTTGTTACATACAAATTGAATGTGTGTGTGTGTGTGTGTGTGTGTATTCCCATTCTTTAGATTGAGTTTTTCTCAAAGAGGACCTGCAGTTTTATTCTAAAAAAAAAAAAAGTCAGGTGAACTAGTGTGATACCAAACAACATTTGCAGAGAAACAATACCCATAACAGAAGGTGACCAGAATAGGCTCTAATCCTATTTGAGACACCACCTCTTATGCATACACTGTAAATGTTGATTCTGGCTATTACAATTTTCAGGGCTTTCACCACGAGATGGGATTTAGAACACTTATGGAAGTTGGCTATCTTCATTTAGAGGCTCAATGTAATTGTTGGTGTTCCCAGAGAGAACAGACATGGGGCTTTATTGGTTTATTAGGAAAAGAATATCTTACTGTCTCCATGCCAAACTGAAAAAGCAAATTATCTGCCTTTACACTTTCTCTATCTCATGATTCTTCCTCAGTGTTCAACTCCTTATTTTTCTTTTTCTCTTGTATCCTTACAGTTTCTTTTCCCAAAAGTTATTCTTCTTTTCTTTACTCATGTCAACAAGGAAATCATTTAACCGATGAGACTAGTTGCTTCAGTTTACTTTTTTTAAAAAAGACAGATGTCCCCCACAATGGAATCCCTGCCAGAAAGACAACGTCACAACTTCACAGCTACCGCCACCACCCCATCTCCCCCACCTTCTTATACTTGGAGTAGGAAAACCCAGACATTTATCTGGACTTAAAAGGGCGCTTGCCTGAGAAAGTATGAACCTCCGAGACTAGAGAGGAAATGCGGTAGACAATGGCAGAAACTGCACAGTCCACAAATGCTCAACTTTATACCACACCCATTGGTGGAATCTAGTGCCAGTAAACACACATTGCTCTAAGCACCATTATTTATTAGAGATAAAAGAGAAAAATCATCTGCTTTTAAAGTTAGCTCAGCTCTAATTATGATACTATGCATATGAAAGTAGGATATGTTTGCTTCTCTGAGTTAGAACCAGACAGGGACCAGACCAGTTTGCTCCCTAAAATTTGTTCTTTCCATGTACCCTGCACCCAATTTCTCTCTGGAAACTCCAAGATTGGCAGTAATTTCAGACCAAACTGTTAAGTAATGAAGACAGGGAACATGATGGTAGTAAACCCAGGGAATACAGTTTGGAAATCTTATCAAAATTCTCCAGTAATTATATCTACAAATGAAATCTTACTGTTTAGTCTTATTATTGGAAAAGAAAGCCTGACTAAACAACAAGAAATGTTTAACATCTAACCTGGGTAAAATAACAATGAAATGAATAAGAAAGAATAAGGAAACAGAACAATGAAAGCACCAGGCATACTCTGCATCCTCAAGAGGTCTCTCCTCCGTTACCCCAGCCTCTGTCTGTCACCTCATAGAGAAGCTGCTCTAACTCTAAGAACTTCAGAAATCTCTTAGGCTCTTCTTCCTCCTTGCCATGGTATCTCTTAACTCAGTCCAGTAGCCCTGTATCTGCCTTTCTCCAGCACCTGTCTAATGATGCTTTAGCCATGGGTCTTCCCAGCTCTCAAATGTAGTTCACCACTGGAGTTTATGGGGGTCCCCTGATCTCATGCCCTGCCCCCTATCAGCCAAACTAATGCCTCTATCTGTCACCTGGGAACCTGATCCATTGCTTTATGTTTCTAGTTATTCAGAAGACCAAGTCACATCTTGATCTTACTGCTTACTCCTTACTCTACCTCTCTGGGCTTCAGTTTTCTCATCTGTGACATGAGCTAGACCTAGCCATCTTAGATGGTTGTTAGGTTTAGTAATACTTCATATAAAACACCTACAGCAAGGCTTAAAGCATATTAGACACTTCATAAGGAGTATTAATAGTAGTAACAACAATAATGATAATAGTAAATTAGAAGTAAACCATCCCACATTATGAAACAAGTACTAACTCCATTAATAAAAAGTTGATCCTTTACTGCAAAATATATATTGATCCAATAAAATTCATAGGAGCCAGAAAATTTTTTAATATTATATCTAATCCTTACAAACATCTCATGAAATAGTACAATCAACATTTTTCAAATGAAGGAACTGAGGCATAGAAGGATTAATAATTCATACAAGGCCAACAACTGCAGTGTCTTAACCCTGTTTTGAACCCAGGTGTTCAATCTACACCCTTATTTCACCATTCTACTCCCCTTACATTGACTTCTGTACTAGAGAAGCAGACAAAGGACATCTGCTACTGGAAGCCATCCCAATTCACAGTTTGAAGTGAGTTTTCACGGAGTTTTCATGATTCAACATCTCATACAATGAAACCACAATCTTTCGCTTCCAGAATCCACCCTTGTTATAACTGTGATGGAGTAAAAATTGGTCTTTGAGCTCTTCCCATCTCCCTCCCTCACTCTCATTCCTACCCTCCTTTTCCCCTACCCCAAGATTCTCAGTGGACTCATGCAGAGCACTGAATGCCTTCAAAGTTCCCCTCCAAAAACACAAAAATGTTCACTCAAACCATCCTTCCCTCTAAAATGATTGCCCCCCCATCCCTCATTAAAATTCTCATAAAATCAGTATCTTGCTAATCCACCAGCTGTAAGAAGGGGAGACAATTTATGAAGCTAATTCATCCTTAAAAATTACTAAGTGATGGCCGGACGAGGTGACTTATGTCTGTAACCCTAGCACTTTGGGAGGCCAAGGTGGGAGGATTGCTTGAGGCCTAGGATTTCAAGACTGGCCTGAGCAAGAGCAAGACCCAGTCTCTGCAAAAAAATAGAAAAATTAGCCAGGCATGGTGGCACACACCTGTAGTCCCAGCCACTTTGTGGACTGAAGCAGGAGGATCGCTTGAGCCCAAGAGTTTGAGGTTGCTGTGAGCTATGATGACCTCATTGCACTCTAGCCCAGGAGACTGGGTAAGACCTTGTCTCAAAAAAAGAAATTACTAAGTAACAATGCATCTAGGTATACTTATTTTGCTTTTAAAGAAAACATTTAGCCCCAACAGGCTACTAATATCAAATGTCAAACAAAAAAAAAAAGTATCTTGTTTTGTTTTTAAGTGAAAGAGATCAAACAACGCAGAAGGCCATTCTAGGCTTAATACTTCGCCTGCAAAGAAAAGGCTTATAAGACATCTCCCCCACCTTCTGATTTGATCATTGTTCTCAATACTGCGTAGAATTCACTCATTCAATCCCCATTTAAGCATACCCAAAGAGCAAGAATCAAAGGTCAGTTCACCTCTTTAGAAAGATGACCAAACCTTGTTCTCAACTACATTTTAATCAATATGTTCCCTTATTATATATTTTATCTGTTTAAGTTGTTTCTATTATTTTGAAAAGAATACATGCACCTGATAAAAAATTTAAACCTATGAGAGAGTATACAACAAAAAGTTATTTTATCACCTATAACAGACCTCTTGTTTCATTCTCCAAAGATGGCTACAACCACATTTTCTTATGTGCCCTTTCAGATATTTACCAGGAATATGAACACAGATGTAAACAGTTTTTTCTGGATTTTCTTTGGGTATGGTATGAAAGAGAAATATAAACAGTTTTTTACCAGCTTTTTCATTTAACTGTATGTCTTCCAGATCTTGACATATCTTCATGTATAAACTATTTTATTCTTTCATTTGTATATTATTTAATTCTTTAGATATACTATAATGTATTGAAGAATTTCCCTACTGATGGTCATTTGGTTTGTTTTTAGTATTTTCCTATCACAATACTGCAAAGAACATAATTGTGCAAATGTGTGTATATGTATGAGAATATCTATAGAACAAAGAGCTAAAATCATAATTGCTGAATAAAACAGAAAGTACATTTTGAATTTTTATATTCTCAATTTATCCTCCCAAAAGTTTGTTCAATTTACATTTTCCCCAATACCTCATAAAGACATACTTTTGCCAACACAGTACTTAGCATATGTCTTCCTTACCTCTGGGCATGGCTGCTCTTGAACTGTTGGTATGAGTGACGGCAGGGTAGTGACTGTAAATTCAGAATGAAGTAGTAACATAAGAAGTGTGGTACACAAGTTGGGATGCTAAGCAGATTTGGTTAATTTTCATAAGTGTTTTAATAATTAGACATTTAAACATATCCTTCAAAATAGCATTGTGGAAGGTCATTCTTTATTTTAAGGATATTGCCAATATTCCAAATATCTTTGCAGCTCTCCTTGGGTATGATCTTCAGAGTCAGCTACTCTTGTTTTTTTGTTTGTTTGTTTGTTTGTTTGTTTACTTTTTCAGTGGTAACATTATCTGTTAATGATGGATTTGACTTTCCTGATAACCAAAGACATTTATAGCCAAATTGCCTAGGAAATAAAATTAGTTATGAATCAAGACAAATGGTTTTGGTTAAAAATAAGTTGAATATTAAAATAATGTGAGTGTGGGTGTGTGTGTGTGTGTGACGGGGGGGGGGGAGAGAGAGAGAGAGAGAGAGACAGAGAGAAATTGAGTCTGAAAAATATTTCCAGCGAAGAGTTTAAATATGTTTTACACCAATATGTGTGAAAAGTTGTCCAAGGTCACAGCTTTGAAGGGCAACTCCCATTTGGATGTAGACATTGTGGTGTGTTTGTTTTAAAAGATTGATTGTTTTATAGCTACAACTCATAAAGCCTGTGGTCATAAAACACCTCACTCTGTCTTGAAGGCAGGCCATGCTTGTTGTGTAAATAATGGTATCAGGTTCTAACTTAGCTAAGAAGACTTCTGCCCCTGACGCGGCTGGATTTCACCCTGTACCCATGTAGCCAGGACCCTCTAGTTCCATATATTAATAATAAATATGACTTCTAGCTTAACTAGGAAAATAAAAGATAAAATTTAGTTTTAAAAAAATAAAGATTGTTAAATGATGAGAAATTACTAAGAAATAAAAATATTATTTTAAAAAAGAAATAAACATAATATTTATTTGTTTTAAAGGGCTTTAAAATTAAAGAGAGAAGGAGAAACAAATCTATCTCTATTCTACATCTGCTGTTTGCCAGAATGGCCACACCCTGGCTGCTCATTATCCAACAGCCCTATCTGGTCACAATTCAGTTCCAACTGATTGAACTGCCCTTTGTCACTTTGCAGTGACACTCCCCAAATTGTCTGTTTGCTATTTTAGAAGTGCCTAATCTCTTACAACTTTGTATTCTATATCTACTTCCTCCATGTTTTGTCTACCTACTCCTTTCTTAATCCCTTAAAATGTAGATTGTTGTATACATATATCATGGAGTACTACACAACCATAAAAAATGGTGATCTAGTATATTTTGTAACAACCAGCATGGAACTGGAGACCATTCTTCTAAGTAAAGTATCTCAAGAATGGAAAAACAAACACTACATGTACTCAATACTAAACTGAAACTAATTGATCAATGCTTATGTGCGCTTCTGGAAATAACTCAACGGAAATCAAGCAGGTGGGAGGGGAGAGGATGGGTTGGTAAATGAACATCTAATGGGCATAATATATGCTATCTGGGTGAAGGGCACACCTAGAACTCTGACTCAAACTGTACAAAAGCAAATTATGTAACCAAAACATGTGTAACCCCACAACAGTCTGAAATAGGAATAAAGACTAGGCTTTAAGTCAGACAGAGATGGATTTGAATCTTGGCTTTTAGTTGTGACTTCAGAAAATGTAATTAACCTTCCTAAGTTTTCCAAACTAAAAAAATATATACGTTAAGTTACTTAAGCAATATATGTTCATAGAAAACTGAAAAAAAATGATTATATGAGGCAAGTGTTTGTCAGTTTGATGTGATACATATAACTTATATATATGTTATATATAAAAAAGAAACTAATACAATATTTATTGTTCTACAGTTTTCTTTGTTTCCCTTTACATCATTTCCAGTAAATGATTACCCAGCCTGTGCTTATACATCTATCTGTAGCGACCAAGAACTACATAAGTGGAAAAATAGTCCTTTCTGCTGTTGCTGTTTACTGTCCGTGTAGTTGATTTTAGAAGGTTCTTCCCCATTTGGGTTTTAAATCTTCCTCGCTCTCCTTGTATCAATTTGCCCTACTTCTGTCCTCTAATACAACACAGATAAATCTATTCCTTTTGTCACATAACAGCCTTTACAATACTAAAAGTAAGCTTTAATATCTCTCTGACTCTTTTCTTCTCCAAGCTAAACAGCTTCAGTTTTGCTGCTGTTGTTTATCCATTTTCTCATCTGCACTTATTTCCAGGTCCTTGGCCATCCTAATAGCAGCATCTGCCAGCTCTTTGGCCTCTCCCACCTATCAAGGCCTCCCTCAGTTCCGTCTCTCACCTCCTCAGTGTAAACTCATCTCTCTTCCTCAACTTCTACTGAACCTTACACTCTTTGCGTCTCTCTCCTCCGCTAGACCTTAAAAGATACATCCTGTTTTTCTTGTTGAACAACCTCTATCCACCTGCACTTCACCACTGCCATCATCAACCCCATAGGAGAGGATCTCGAAGCTATCTCCAGGTTAGTTTGGCCGACTTTAGTAACTATTTCCTCTTTTAATGTAACTCATACATTTTATGTGCATTGTTTCAATCTTTAAAACATTCTCGAAGGCTTACTAAGATATTAATCAATATGTATCATGAAGTAAAAAAAAAGCATCATAACATAAAAAGAGAAGTGTATTCATTGTCTAAGCCCAGTTTTATTTTTTAAACATATATGCGTATAGCATAGTTGTTAAAATCATTGCTTTGGAGTCAGACTGCTTAGGTTCAAATCCCAACCACGTAACAGCATCTGACTTCTCCATGCTCTTGTTTCTTCAATATAAGACAGGGATAATAGTAACCACCTCATAAGGTTATTATGAGGATTACCTGAGTTACCAATAATACATGAGAAATATCTATAGTATATAGCACTAAGTAAGCACCATGTGTTTGCTGCTATGATGATGATGATGATGATGACAACAGGAAAAAAACCCCAAAAGAACATGCCAATATGTTACTGCCAGGTAATTTTTATTTTCTTCATTTTGTTTATCCACATGTTTACCTTTCTTATAGTGACTTTTTAATAGTTTTGAAATTTATAAAAAACAACAAAGTTATTGTTTTAAAAGAAGGGAGTTAAGAGATACAGGTTCTAGTCCTGGCTCTGCCACAACCTTGTCCTATGTGAGTGGGCAAACCACTTTTCATCTTTCTGTGTTTTGATTTCCTAACCTGTAAAATGAGAAGGAAAAGGGAGAAATGACAAGAGTAACAGTAATACCATGTAATCCCAAGGCCTGTGACACTTTACAACGCACATATATGTGCAGCAGCTCATTGGGAAAGATTCATTAGTAGCTCCCACGCTCTCAGCTAATTCGCTGGAACAGCTGACCACTGTGCTGCACAGTATAAATACTGACTATGGTCCTGGCCTCCATTTAGCAGAAAACTTCAAAGGCCTCAATAGCTTATGCCTCCCCTATTGTTCCTCTTGCTATCTATAAGAGACAGGGAAAGAATAAAACAAAGGCATTCATATTTATGGAACATCTACAATATATATCATTATAATGTAAATCTCACCGAGTCCTCACAAAAACGTAAGTGGAAGGTTATATTGCCCATATTTCAGAGATAATTTTCTCATAGAGCTTCAATATCAGTGCCCAAGGTCACACAGCTACTAACTTTAAATCAGGATTTGACTGAAAGTCTCGATGAACCCAAAGCTCAAGTTCACGCTAAAAGTTCCATGCTGCCTCACTGAGATTTGAGATCTACTGGGATTGGGATGTTGGTTATTGTTTTAACTTTGCTGCTAAACCTCAAGCTTACTGAAGAACTCTCCCTGAGAAATGGTACCAAGAACTTGATGCAATGAGGAACTTTATTTTATTAATATTTCAAGCAACTAGCCTATAGATGGCGATATCTTTCAATCATCCTTACACTGGCGTTCATCATGAAAACTTTAATCCAATAATATCACTATATTTCAAATGCACCCTGAGATAGCCATACCTCCCAAGTCTACCTGGTAGGTAACTGAGGCAGCTATTAAATAACGATAATTCTTCCATATCTACAGTACAACAGAGAACAAACACATCTGAAGGGTGATCATTGTTCCGTATAATAAATATTGGCAGTGAATAAGCTCATGACTCTTTTTTTCCTCCTTGCTCTTTCTCATTTCTTTACCACCAAAACATTTCTTTGCTCCCCTGATTTAATGGATTATATCCCTGAGGGCACATGAGAGTGAAGTCAGCATACTATACATTGCTAAAAAGTCCCAAGTCACTCAATTGGAACTTTTGCCTCTTCAAAGGAAGTAGCATAAAAATGAGGGAGCAATGAAGCAATAGTCTTAAAATCCAAGAGATTTTATTATGTTTGGTCAACTCCATTAAATCAGAATACTTTGCTTTGAATAGGTAAAGTCATAATTACATATTAAGATACATTTCCATTATCTTCATTGTCATCTTAATAGACGCTAGATGCCAGGCACAGTATACTATACATTATTGCACTTGGACCTTGTAATAATCCTGTGAGATAGGCACAGATATTATACTTATTTTTAATGAGAAAACTGAGACACAAGAATTTTATGTAACTTTCCCAATGTCACAGAGCAAAAAAAAGATACCGTAAGGATTCATACTCAGCAGCCTGACTCCAACACCCACGCTTTCTCAAAGCAAGTTCCTGATTGCTTCAGGACAATGATCAAACAGGCAGGTATGTGCTCCTAAACAAGAACTGTTTCATTTAATAGTTTTCGTAAGATTTCCCAATCCATTTAAACAATCTTCTATTGAGAAGATGGTGTGATGAAAATGGACACAATGATTGGTGTATGCTAAAGAGCAAAGGCTGCCGTGATCACATGTGGATTTCAGCACCAAAGTCACTCAGCTGTTGAATCACAAACCACACTTGTGTTGGAATTGCACTCAACTGACTTAAGGTGAATATACTTAAGGGATTACATTTTATTCTTATTATTACTTGGACTTCAGGTCCCTGACTATGAGATGCACAGCTATTAAAAAGGAAAGGTAAGAGGAAATTTGTCAGTCTATGTAACCACTGTCACTGGTTTGTTTCAGAGGCTAAAGTTAACAAACCTTTCCTTACTTTTAATTCCACAGAGGTTCTTCTTCCAGAAAGTTCCTCTTTCTGGACCGATAAGGGACCGACAAGGAATAAGGGCAGAAAACCAGGTGCCTTGTTGTCTCAAGTGGCTTGTTGACATCTCTGAGATTTTTTCAGCCTGGGTGACAACGCTTTAGCTAGTTATCCCCTTCATAGCAATAATTTTCTTTGAATACTTTCTCCCTGTTGAGAGGGAGTGGAGTGGCGTAGGGTGGAGAAAATTCCCTAATATAAACCAGTCTCTCTCTCTCTCTCCTTTTTCACTTTTAGTGCAGCTCATCTATGTCACACAAGGGGTGACCCTATTACCGGAGCTAATTTATGGTGACTATATGGTTCACCTGAAAGGCAATGTGGAGGGAACAGCTCATGACAAGGCAGCTAGGAGAGCCCACCCTGGGCAATTCTGCCCTTTGTTATAAACGCCTGCCAAGGAGGTGTGTGATGGGTGCAGACAGCAAAGCCTTGGGAGTCAGAAAGTCAGGATCCAAGTGCTACTCACACTGTAGGCTTAGGCAAGCTCCTTCCCTGTTGATGTTCTAGTTGCCTCACTGTTGTAATTCATAAAACTGCACCAGATGGCAGGAGGAACTGATGAGACTACACACAGGCGGTCACGCTCTGGTAAATCTAGGGGCCTGTGTCAAACGCTGGATGTGAGTCTATTTTTCAAAGGTTTGGACTTGCCTCTCACTGTAACCAGGAGCTCGTCCTTGATCCCTGAACCTCCTCCCAGGCCCAGGAGAGGTGAAAATCTGATATTGCCTTGGGTGTGACCCCAGTCAATGTTGTTTATAAATATTTCTTCCTGTTTCTCCACAGTGACAGAGGAGGAGGGAGGCAAGGTCCAGGAGAGCAGCGAGGAGGGCCACACCAAGTGAGGAGCTCAGCAGGGACAGCAAGAATGGGCTCCTCTTACTGAGTCAGTTCTCTGGTTTTTCCTGTTAATATTTAAATGAGCCACTGGATGAAACAAATCAGCCCCAGATGTGTGAACTCTTCTCTGCCTCTCCTGTGAGTTTCCAAATGAGTTGCTGCTTTTCGTTTTTGTTTTTCCTATTTCACTTCTCTTCCCTTGGAAACAGGATTTCAGAGTTTTCCATTTCAGGTTGAATTTTTCCCCCTCATATTTTAAATGCCCTGGGAGGTGTGGTTGTCATCAAAGAAACCCTGTTCTGATACTCTTAACTTCGAATCTATTAATATTTAAATAGCCATTTTAAATGGTTATTCATATTCTTTAAACTTCCATGTGTTTTTGGACTCAACTAGGTTAAATTACAAATAAACAATATTGCACAGCATATAATATACTATGAGCTCTTTAGAAATCAAGCTCTAGTTATGTGCGTTTTCTGTGTGTCTTAAAAGGTGTATCATAGTAAATGCCCAAGAGTTTTTTCAGTTTTTTTGAATGGAAATTCCTCTGGGTATATAACATATGTAACATTTTTCTTCATAATAAAATGTAGGCTTTTATTCATTATTAAAAGTCATTACCCTTAAATTCTTTTAACACTTCCAGCTCGTATTTGGTCCTCCTTCTGTATTTAAGTGATATCAATTTTAGTTGAGGCCTTTTTTCATGTTCTGCTTAATCTTTTTTTTTATTATTATTATTTTTTTTAATTTCAAAGTATTATAGAGGTGCAAATGTTTTTGGTTACATGGATCGCTTTTGTAATGCTTGAGTCAGGGTTAAAAGTGTGCCCAACACCCAGATAGTGTTCATTGTGCCTGTTAGGAAGGTTTTTGTCCATTCCCCCCTTCCCCCCTGCTTGATTTCCATTGAGTTTTACTTCCCTCTATGCACATGTGTGCTCATCAATTCCAATTTAATAGTGACATGAATGGAAGCTTCTCAAAAGAAAATAGACAAATGGCCAATACACACATTTAAAAAATGTTCTGCTTAATATTTATGCACATCCATAGCCATAATATCGTTTTTGGTCAAGTTATTCAGAAAGAAATGGTTTTACTATTTGGCTAAATCTGGATAATGATGACATTCCCCAGCTTAAAATCCTCCAGTAACTTCTCACTGTCATTAGAATAGTACCCAAACTTCTTTCGATGACCTACAGAGCTTTATGTGGCCTCAGCTCTGCCTGTTTCTCCAGCCAGCCTCCCTCTGGCTCACTGTGGTCCCCACACTGGCTTTGCCTCAGGTTCTCTGCACTTGCCACCATTGTTACTTCCCTCCTTTGCTTTTCTCTCCTTTTTTTTTTTTTTTTTTTTTAAGGCAGAGACCCATGCTGTTGCCCTGGATAGAGTGCAGTGGCGTCATCATAGCTCCCTGCAACCTCAAACTCCTGGGCTCAAGCGATCCTCCTGCCTCAGCCTCCTGAGTAGCTGAAACTACAGGCGTGAGCCACAACTCCTGGCTAATTTTACTATTTTTAGTAGAGACAGATCTCGCTCTTGCTTAGGCTGGTCTTGAACTCCTGAGCTCAAGTGATCCTCCTGGCTCAGCCTCACAAAGTGCTAGGGTTACAGGAGTGAGCCATCACCGCGCCAGCCCTTCCTTTTCATCTGACTGTCTCCTCCTTATTTAGGTGTCAGATCAAATGTCACCTCCTCAGTGAGGCCACCCCTGTCTCTCACACCAAGCGAGGCTATTATACCCTCTCCTGCTCTGTTTTCATCCCAGCAGTTGTATCACTATCTGAATGCTTTTATTTGTTTTCTTATTTGTTAGTTTTTATATATATTCATTCTCTGTCAGGTCCATTATGTTGTGTTCGAGGAAGAGTTTTATCTGTTGACTGCTACATCACAGTTTCCATAACAGTGCTTGGGACATAGGAGGCGCCCAATAAATACTTTTTGAAGGAATAAATCCTAGCTCATCTCCACACCTACTTAAAGCTCATCTCCATCTATCTCTGGGAGACCTGGCTGCCTGTGTCTTATTACACATTAAGTTATCTAGTCTGAATCACCAATTACAATGGTGTCCTCAGATGGCCGTTAAAATAGCAAGAAGTTGATAATGTCCAATGTCATTTGGTCCAATTTTGGAAAGAGACAGAAGAGCTAAGAGAATGTTGAACACAGTCTTCATTCCTTAGGCAATTCTTTTCAAACTTTCAACAAGTTGTAACTATTAGTTGAAAATGGTAATTAATAATGTTTAGTGGGAGGGATCTGAACAGGAGCATAAAGTGGTCCCCAAGGACAAAATATCTTTAAAGTCCCAAGACTTATTTTCAAAATTCAGGTGAATTTTGTTTTATAATTCATTATATATCTGGGTTTCATTTAATATGAAAGAAATTTCCCCAAAATTGTTGGAGAAAAAAATATGTCCTCCAAAAAGATGACCTCTGTTTATCCTGGAAAACTACCAAGAATCCCCAAGTACCTGTGATCCAAGCTGATAATCATCTAGAAATGATTCTGGGGGAATCTAAAGGGAGCACAGGTCCCACCCAACACTTCTTGCCCTACCCATTTGCTCCCATCATACCCCCAACTTTACCCAAGAGAGGAAGAACCCCTGACCAAAGGAAACATAAGTGAACCCAGAATGAAGAGGGGTATGAAGTTTTGAGGAGAAAAAATGGCTAAAGGTTCTATCTTTCTGCATCGCTGTATTCTCAGACCTCTCTCTCTCTCTTTTTTTTTTATTTCAGGGTATTATGAGGGTACAAACATTATGGTAACATTTTATGTCTTTGCCTCACACGAGCGAGGGTTAGAGTCATGCCCTTTCCCTCTACAATGCTCTCTGTGTCTCTTAGTTGCAGGTTTGCCCCACCCCCATTCATTAGAGAAATGCAAATTAAAACTACAATGAGGTATCACCTAACCCCAATGAGATTGGCCTCTATCAAAAAATCCCAAAACAAAAAATGCTGGCAAGGATGTGGAGAGACAGGAACAATCTTACATTGCTGGTGGGACTGCAGTATTAGTGCAAATTAGTGTAACTTCTGTGGAAAAGAATTTGGAGATACTTCAAAGAGCTAAAAATAGAAATACCATTTGATCCAGCAATAGCACTCTTAGGCATCTACCCAAAAGAGCAAAAGATATGCTATAATAGAGACATCTGCACCCGAATGTTTATGGCAGCACAATTCGCTATTGCAAAGATGTGGAAACAACCCAAGTGCTCGTCAATTCATGAGTGGATTATTAAAATTTGGTATATGTATATGATGGAATGTTACTCAATCATAAGAAATGACAGTGATCTAGCACCTCTTATATTTTCCCGGATTGAACTTAAGCCCATTATGCAGACCTCTCTTTTGAGTGACTTCCTTGTTTGTTTTCTTTCCATGTGCTCCCATTGACTCCCCTGACTTGGTGAGATAAGGATCGTAAGCCCCCCTTGTTCCTGAGAGGAGAGACACTAGTGAACATATACCCCAATTTTTCTCAAGAACATCTTAGTTTACACATGTGTCCTGGCATAAGTGTTAATAGTACCTTTTTTTCATTTGTATAATATATGCTCACCATAGGACACCTTCCCCACTCTTCCTTCCTTAGAAGGGCAAGTAGCAACCACACTAACAGGTCATAGACAACAGGATGTAAATCTTCCAGCCTAACTTTAAGCCACCAAGGAAAAGGAGTCCTTGTGACTTGGATGAATTGTAGTACAGTTCACCCAGTAAGGAGATCACGAAAGCATTTGGGGTACAAACTTGGTGTATATTAATGAAGTTTCCTTTGTCTGATATATTTCTACAGTTTGGAATCTCTAATCACAATTTGGTGCTCACCAAGGATTGGGGGCTCAGGATCCAGACCACCTTGCATACGTTACAATGATGTTTACAGAGAGAAGAAAGAAAAGGCCAGGATGGTCAGGGTGAATTAGGTTAACTAAATGCCATCAAGGCAACTAGTAAAAATATTTTAAAATAAAGTATGATAAATAGAAAGTATTCATTGAAGGATGCAGCATGAATTTGAATAATCAGCCCTTTCGATGGCATGGCTCTCAAAGACAAGAAAGAGGAGGTCATTATCCCATGAATGTACCAAACAGTTTGCTCGGGTAGTAACCATGATGGCTATTGCAGGAATTATAATAGACTGAGGGTCTTCGCTGCTGCCCTCTGAATTTATCACGTTTGTTCTGAGGCCATGCTTTCTGTGGCTGCTGCCAACCAATGACTAAGCCCAGCAGGAATATTAAGGCAGACCCATTCCCGAAAGATGCAGGACTCTTTTAACAGGCAACTTTGTCTTAAGGACTCCCAATCCGCCTTACCAAAACTCTCTTAGAATTGAAATCTTAAGGCCTTCCGTCTTTGCCTTCCTTCCCTGTCTCCTTCACGGGGACCAGTCCTGCACAATGGCCTGACAGCCTGCCCAGCCTCCTTCAGCTCCCTCTCTGTTTGCTCCCACAAGATTTTCCTCAAGAAATCTCTTGCCCATCTAATCCTGTCTTGGTATCTGCCTCTCTCAGAGAACCTGAATTAACACAGTGATTCAAGCAGGGATATATTTAAGGGACAGGAAGAATAAGGACATTTAATGTATTTAGGATTGCTTGCTCTAAGATGAACAGAGAGAGTCACAGTGATCATAAGGGAAGAAGTTTGATCAGATATAAAGGGAATGTTCTGAAAATAACTAGGTTGTGACAGAAGTGGTGGTGAAAGCAGAGGTGGAGGCGAGAGTAAGCAAGGCCTGAAATCGTTCGTTTACATGTCTGGTGGGACCTTAGTTCCAAAGGCCAATCAGAGAATCTGGAAAGGTTCTATTGCTTTTGGCAACATGGATAGTTCATTTGATATATGTGGTTGGATCCTTTTAAGAGGACTCTATGTATTTTCATTTTGACTCCGTAAAGTCCTTTTAAGAGGACTCTATATATTTTTATTTGGCTTTAGGGGCATGTGGCTTGTAGTTTTTAGGTTTGTGATTACAAAGTTTTATGTAATTAAAAAAGTAAAATAGAAAGTTTACTAGCCGTATCAGATACTGAAAATTTTTAGCCAATAGGAATACACTTATTATAAAAGCACTAACTTAAATTTTTATATTTCTTTAAAATTTTCAAGTGTGTGAAACTTTATATCTCCAATGAGATATAATAATGTTTGTGCAACTGAATTGAGAATTGTTTGACACATAGATTCTATGTGGTAAGAAAGGCAAATAACATTAAAACTCACCTTTATTAATCATGAAACGGAGGCTCAGGAGAGTTAGATAGCAAATGTATGGTAAAGTCCAACCCAGAAACCAGGCTGTAGCAGGCAAAATTCCTACAAATGCCGCCAAGATTCCCCACCCCAATCCCTGCAATGTGTGAATGTGATGAGACATCCCTGACTCCCATAACTGTTCTATGCTACATGGCACAGTTGACCTTTAAGAAAAAGATTGTCCAAATGGATGTAATCTAATCCCATAAGCTCTTAAAAGCCTTTTCTGCTGGTGGCAAAAGAGAAAAGGAGAAGTCACAGAGAGATATGGTAAGAAGCGTAGTTAGAGAGCTTCAAAGCATAGGAAGGATTTGATGGGCCATTGTCGGCCTAAAGATGGAGGGGCCACGTGGAAGCCATGAGAAGGACATGACTAATGCCAACAACCTGGGAGCTTAGAAGCTCAGGTGAGAACTGCAGCTCCCACCAATGCTTTTATTTTGATCTTGTGAAACTCTAAGCAGAGAATCTAGCTGAGTTGCATGGAGCCCAGACTTCTGACCCACAGGAACTCTGAGATAATAAATGGGCATTATTTTAAACCACTAAGTTTGTATTGATTTGTTATACTACAACAGAAAACCAACACACCAGTTTTCTGATTTCATCACAATTTTTACCACACTAACCTTACTCTTAACAAAATAGCAATAAACTAAAAAGGAACAGTTACTTCTACTTTTGCTAATTTATTTTTTATTAGAATTTTAGCTTTCTGAGAGTGATTTATTTCACTCTTTACCTCCCTTCCTTGGTTCTAAGCCTGTGAACTTTAACTCATTTTTCAAGAAGACAGAGTTCTCTTATTTTCTCATGTTAATTGTGTATTTGAAAATATTTCAGGTAAATTGTAATAAAATAAACCAAGAAGAAAGTGGTATAATATTAATTTTGCTATAATAGTTTGGAAATATTCTAAAACTCTCTTCATAATATATTAAAATCATCATTATTTGAGCAACATAGTGAAGAACTATTGTCTTATCTGTCCATTCTGCCCCTTCCGTAAACTGCACCCCCCTTCTTCGAGTCAAACCAAGTAATTTCAAGAGTATATCCACGGCCTTCTATGGCCCCACCACTCCCAGACAATATTATATTGATCTAGAGATGGATGATATCTCCAATCTGAGACGATCAGACTTTCCCCTAGTAATTTTTAACTTTTCACCAGAGAAATCATAAGTTAACCTATCACCTGTGGTGGATTTTGTAGGGTGTAGAACTCAGAAAGTGTTGGAAGCAATGTTTCTTGCCATGTGGAAGAAACCCATCTATAGTGCATGAGAAGGGAGCCAGCCCAGGAAGAAAAGCAGGAAAGAGAGTTGGAGAGAAACCCGTAATAGTGATCAACCCTTGTTTCAGTTGTTCTAGAGTCTAGCTGCACTCCTTTCCTTTCCATGGATTCGTTGTCTGGTCGTTCCTGGTATTCCATGAACCAGTATGTTTCTCCTTTCACCTAAAGCAGTTCAAGATGAATTTCAGCCACTTGCAACCAAGAGAAACATGACTCACGCAGCAGAGAAATGTTATGTTGTTTTTCCTTGAAAATACTTATTGTGTGGTGGGAAAAACTTCTAGCCAAGAAACCATCCAACTTTCTCCAGGACACTGGTGATTCAGTAGGGCTTCCTTTTTCATTCCTTTCATGTCAAAACTAGAGCTTTAGGGCCGGGCGCGGTGGCTCACGCCTGTAATCCTAGCACTCTGAGAGGCCGAGGTGGGCGGATCGTTCTGAGCTCAGGAGTTCGAGACCAGCCTGAGCAAGAGCGAGACCCCATCTCTACCAAAAAATAGAAAGAAATTAATTGGACAGCTAAAAATATATCT
>CAUYSK010047651.1:0-10360 GCA_963575035.1 Avahi laniger | reverse complement strand
AAGAGATGATATGACATGGATCCTATAATATCATTACAACCTCAAAACAGAGAACTAGGGACCCACTCTGAGTACAAGAACTCCAAAATGAAGATTAAAGCTGACTCTGTTTTTACAAAATGCTGACTTTATTCCATCAGGAGAAAAAAATGTGTTTAGCTTATTTTCCTATTAGGGTATAATAATACGTGCAAAATGCAAATTATTCCAACTGGTACTGAAATCTAAATACATAGAATGTAAAAAAAGGAACAACCTAATTTGTAGTTAACTCTAACTATGCCGGCATAGAGTTCATTCAGCTCTATCAAAGGCTATTCAAGTTGCCATCACAAAAAATTATTGTATCTTGTCAGCTTTAAAAAAATTCACTGTCAAGTCATAAAGAATTAAATCTGAAATTTCAAGTTCCTATTTGAGATTCCAATAGAAGAAAATTAACATTTCTAAAATCTTAACTATATTCTTGGTTTCTCAGCCACATTTTCTAATTTAACCTTCACAACTTCTAAAAGAGTAAATTTAATAACTCTGCATAGTCATAAAAGCAATGTACATCCATTGTACAAAATAAGAAAAACACAAAAAAGGAAAATTAATCATGTCACCATTCAGAAAAATTAATATTTTGTGTGTTGTTCCCTTTCAATACAGTTTCATATACACAGTGTTTTAAATAAGATTGAAATTATTTCATATATACAGCATATCTTGTCTTTTTCCCTTAAAGTCATATCATTTTCCACATAATAGTCTTTAAAAATATGATCTTAATAGTTGCATCAATAGTCTTCATATTTACATGGCAAAATCTGTTCAAACTCTTCCTGATATTTATATTTTTTTGTTTGCCTAGTACACCTAACATTGCAATAATCTCATTGTACAAAAATCTTGATCTTATATCTGCTAATTTCCTTAAGTGAAATTCACCAAAATGGAATTGCTAAATGAAAGGCATAGACTTTTTTTCATGGCACTTGCCTATCCTTTGCCCACCAAAAAGGCAAAATCTATAGCTTGTCCAGCAAAAGACCAATCAGCAGCACAGGACAGTGCCCGTTTCCCTAAACATTCACAAACGTATCTTAGCATTTTCATAAACTACTTTTTCATTTCATACTGAAAATTGTTTCTACTTTTTATTCTAGTTATTTTTTTTCTTATTATTGTAGCTAAGCAATTTTTAAAATTTATGGTAATTCTCCCCTTTTGTATAGCCTTTATCCATTTTTACTTAAGAGATTTGTGGTTTTCTTATTGATTTGTAAGGCCTTTTTATGCAATAAGGATATTAATCACTTGTATAATTGTATAAATATTTTCATTAGCTTTTCCAGTCTGTTGTTTGCATTTAGGTTTGGTTTATAATGGGTTTTGATGCACAGTTGTTTAAATTTTATGTAGTCAAACATGTCAATCATTTATAATATTTTATGGTTTCTATGGCTTTTATGCTTAGAAAATTCTTCTTCAGTCCAATGTCAATTAATAGTTACTTATATTTTCTTTTACTTGCCCTCCAGCCCCTGCCATGACCTTTGTACCCTTGCCTTTTTTTTTAATGCATATGGAATTTATCATAGGTATGGCATGAAACGAGTACTTATTAGGATTTTTGACCACTGTCTCTTCCAAACTTTCCCCAGCATTACTGGTGAAATCACCCATTTCTTCACGGTTCTTCTGTGCAAAATTTGCTTTGAGGCACACCTGAACTCTGATGTCAATTTTGACACACAGGCAAGTCTATCTTAACAATGCCTATCTTGTAGTCTTGTTGTAAGGATTAAACCACATAATGTACAGAAAGTACTTACTTCAGTGCTTAGCAAAGTACATGTGCTCAATAAGCCAACAACTAGACACCAGATTCAGGGATCCCCATTTCTCTCCCTCCGATCCATCTGTCAACTCTTGTCTTACAGTGTCAACTTTATAGAACACACTAACATTTGGTCAGAAGAAGTATCTCCGACATCTTCTTCAAAAAATTGTCTTGGCTCTTGCCACCTGTTTGTGCTTTACATATGCCCAGCCCACTTTTCATTATAGTTATTCTTAGGGTGCTCTTTTCCTGCAATTCTCTCTCTTTTTTTGTTGTTTGGCATGTTTTTTTGTTTTGGCACAGGCCAAAATTTCTAAAACAATTTTTAAAACTAATGGTAAGCAGAGACATCCTTGACTTTTAACTGATTAAAATATTAAAGCTTTTAGGGGCCCATTATTGATTTTGATGTCATCTGGGGACTAAAAACAGTTACTCTTTATAACACTGTGGAAACATCCTTCTGTCCTTCATTTTATGAAATTAAGTGTTTTTAATCTCTATCCACAGAAGAAATTGATTTTTAAAGAGGTAACATGAGTTGCTCAAAGACTTGCAGCCAAAATCTGGTGGGGCCTGAATAGACACCCAAGTTGTCTGGTTTTAATGTCTTTCTGTTTTCCATTGCAATTATGTTGCCACTCTGTAATACGGTCAGTCTCCAACCCAATAATATGTTTCGTCCCAAATTTATACATAGCCATAATTTGTTTAGACCTTATAAAACATCTTCTTATCCAAGTAAAGCAAGAAAGGATAGCTAGTTTCTTAGCTCACCTGAAGAAACAGAGATCACGCGTTGTTACCTACAGAACTATTCAGTATTCGCCAGCGTTTCTATGGGAAAGCAAATTCAGCAGGAGATAGCAGAAACACAACTGCAACTCCTCTGCTAGTCATCTGTGCAGGGAGAACAAAGAACTCCCAGAGCTTTGGCCATTGAAGGCACAAACACCAAAGCAGAAGAGGGTAAGGTTTTGAAAGAAAATAGAAACTCTTGGAGGGAGAGGGTTGAGAGCTAGCAGATAAGACAGAGATGGTGGTAAACAGCAACTCCATGGAAAAATTGTCTTCCATGAAACTCAGGAAAGGGGAGGTGCAAGAGGTGAGCGGCAGGCGAGCCAGGGAAGCTTCTCCTATCCAGCTGTTCCCTGTCGCTTGCGTCATCACCTGAGCTCCCCCCACATGGAAAAGGTCTTCCATGAAACCGGTCCCTGGTGCAAAAAAGGTTGGGGGCCACTGGTCTACAAAATACTTGATGAGTACTCCTCAAAAATATTATCAAAAATAAAGAAAAGACAAGAGAAGCCTATAGAGACATGACAACTAAATGTAACATGATATCCTGGTTTGAATCTTAGAACAGAAAAAGGACATTAGGTAACAACTAAAGAAAATCTGCATAAAGCATATACTTTAGTTGGCAATAATGCATCAATATTGGTTCATTAAGTTGTGACAAACGTATCATGTTAATAATGTAAGATGTTAATAACGGGGAAAACTGGGCATGGAATACATATGGCAACTCTGTATTATCTCTGCAAGTTTTCTGTAAAGCCAAAACTATTCTAAATGAAAAGTTTAAGAAAAAGGGAGAAAACCTGGCTTTATTGAGTTTTCTCATTATGAAAATAAATAATGTAAATGTAAGCAATACAGAAAACATAAAGATAAATGTAGCATTCACTTGAAATCTTAGCCTGCCTTTAACATTTTGGCAGTTCCTCCAGACTGTCTAGTGTCCACAGAGTTGAATGTGAAAATTTTTATATAAATTAGTTCCTACATGAAACACAATCAAAAATAAGATTTGGCCCGTCTATTTTCCCTCTCAGGACCCCCAGTCAAGCTCTGATCTGAATTTTCCCCTCTCTATAGCCGACTGCTTTATAGAAAGGCTACTTTGCTTCTATTCACCTGATCCTAAATAAATACATGTCTTTCTGTGCTGCTTTAGGATAACTTCACTTTAGCAACTGTTGAAAAATCAACAGAAAATGAAAACTGCAAATAAGAAAAAAGTTCCAGTTTTAAGCAGCTTCACAACTGAAGTTGACCCTACAGTGTTTTCTGGAAGTTAATTGTCCCGGCGATTCTCTTTCTCTAGGTCAGTTCTACCCTCTTCCAGGAGAGCTCTGTCACCTCCCAGGCGTCCTCCCTTCTCTATAACAGGGCCTCCGGATACTGCCCCTCCAGAACCTTTTTGTACTCCAAAACATACTGATCCTCTCCTCTTCCTCCCCCACCCTGACCCACCCCTAAAGGAAGAGGCCTGAGACTCTTCCTAAGACCTTACCTGGGTGACAAAGCCTTGACAAAACTCACTCACACTCCCACTTCTCTGATACCCAGCCTCACACCAAGACCCTCTCCAGCCCTTAATCCTGCCCCTTGGCCAGATGCGGTGGTTCACACCTGTAATCCCAGGGAGGCCATAGGGGCAGGGGGAATCACTTAAGCTCAGGAGTTTGAGACCAGAGTAGCCAACAAAGCAAGATCTCATCTTTTTAAAAAACAATAAAAATTAGCCAGATGTGGCAGTATGCCTGTAGTCCCAGCTACTCAGGAGGCTGAGGCAGGAGGATCACTTCAGTTCAGGACTTCGAGGTTGCAGTGAGCTATGATCACACTACTACTCTCCATCCTGGGTAACAGAGCAAGACCCTGTTTCTATCAATCAATTAATCAATCAGTGAGGTAAAGCTGGGGGAAAAAATGTAATTTGGACTCCTGTTTAAAAAAATAAAACAAAAGCACCTGTCCCTAACCTCAGTTCCTCTTCCTCTGTTCTCATCCTGCCGAGAAGGTGAAAATCATATGCTATGAGGTAAAGTGATGTATATAAACAGAACTAGAATCAATTAAATAGACTTGAATTAATTATAATTGGTAGAATAGAATTTAAATAGAAAATATCCCTTTTGCTTTTCTCTCTGGGGCTCCACAGAGAAACACAATGCTTGGTTCTTCACTCTTGTCTTGACATCAGCAAAAACGTGCCTAGGGCTCTCACATTTTATCTTACTTGGCCTACGAAACAATCCTGTAGAACATCAGGGTAGACATTATTATTTTTATTTTATAAAAGAGGAAACCAATGAACAAAGTGATTGCAGTTATATAGTCAGTAAAGGAAACCGATGGACAAAGAAATTGTCCTAAGTTTTATAGTAAGTGGCAGCACCAGAACTTGAATTCAGGACTTCTGTTGCCAAATCCAAAGATTTTACTGTTTCCTGAAATTGATTCCCACAGTTAGAACCATTAGTTACTAAACTTTTACAGCTGTAGAGCCCCAGAAGCAATCATGGTTCATTCTCAGCAACTGTTCTCCACTAAGACTATTTCTGAAGTCCACAGTAATTACTTCAAGACTATCCCACACAACTCTTGCTTCTTCCTTGACTGAATAATTCTTTACAGTAACAAGCCAAGAAATATAGGTCAAATCATGTCTGAGTTTATAAGGCAGGAATGTAAGTTATAATATTGCTACAAATGCTAAATCAAAAAGATTGAACATCATTTATAATAATTATATACAATCTTCTAGATGGTTTCTTTCAAATAATGACCCTGTTTCCAAGATCTTGAATTTGTGATTTTCCATGCCTGACATATTTCTTATGCATATATCCAGCTAGTCAATGTCTATGAAATAAAAAATGAATTATTCTATCCATGATTCAAAATATGTCTCCATCAAAGGTGTTTATTATATTTGTGTGAAAACTAAGTTTAGTTGTGTTAGTGCCATCAATATAAAAAAAGAGTTAATCCTTGTATGTGCCAGGTGCTATACTAAAGGGTTTACAAATACTATCTCATTTAATCCTCACATAATATCCCTATGAGGTAGGGACTTTTATTATCCCCATTTTATCTGCAAGGAAACTGAGACACAAAGACAGTAAGTAACTTACCAAAAGTTACACAGTAAATAAATAACAGCCTAGATTTTAACCCAGGTTAGGTGACTCCAGAGAATTTCAATAACTCATAGTTTCCAAAGGCTTTCATTTCATGGGAAGAATTAGGCATGAATTTAAATGTTTATATGTTGACCGTCAGAGTCAAGGTACGACATCTTGAGAGCAACTCTGTTAAAAAACCATTACTTTTGTTGTTGCTTTTTGTTCTTCCTTGAAGTGGCTGTTTTGTATTTAGCAATAATGCTAATTACCAAGACCATTTACTTTTTTAAAAACGGTGATTTTCTTTAATGAATAAAAAGAAAAATGTTCTCTAATAACAACAAGTAAAACAACTAGCCTTTGGAGCTACTGGGCAATTAATGTATGTGTAGCACAAACCGCATTTAATCTTTTAAACAAGATTAGGTTGGAATTATTACTGTTCCCATTTTACAAATCATGAACCTGATACTTAGAGAGATAAATTAAATTGCCCATAGTTACACAGCTTATATACATGGCAAAGACAGCATTCAAACCAAGTCTGTCTTCAGAGCCCTACTCTTAGCCATTCTGATCTACCTTCAGTCTAATGCACTGAACTAACATTGTTTAAATTAGAGGAAAGCAATTTGAACAAATATTTCTCCACTGCAACCAACGCAAGGCAATAAAATGTAGTGTATTCACTCACACCCGCAAACGCACCCGCCGATATGTTGAAGAGAAGTGCCAACTGGAATGAAATGCTCTAAAACAGACCTTTGGGGGAGAGGGGTGCTAGAACAGTAAGAAATTACAAAAAGCAATACTATTTCCCTTACTTATTTACGTAATTAAAATGCTAGATTGTTTTTTCCTGAATTTGACATTTTATTTTTATTTCCTTCAAGAAATAAGCCTATAATAAAGCTCAGAAAGTACAGATCTGCAAATATATCATTTCAAAGATACTTGACTAAATCAACTGAGATGCTTATTATTCATAATATTCTTGCATTAGAGAGCAATGAAATAATTCTTCATTGACAAACCAACATTCCAGGTCTTCCTGGACTCATGTAATTCAGTGCAGGTTTCAGAAGTGTAACATCAACCAACTTGTTAAGAGAAGTCATTAGCCACTTGTTAAACTCAGAGCAACTAATGCAGTTAGAATGAACTGCTAGAAAATTTCAAGTATTAATAGCATGATTATTGTTACCAACTTTTATTTAGTTAAAAAATATTTCTAATGTCATCTGTTCTTTTTTTCAAGATGACATTCAAGTGATATAATGAAGCTCTCTAAAGAACAAAGATTATGGCTAGGCATGGTGGTTCATGACTGTAATCCCAGCCCCTTGGGAGGCTTAAGCAAGAGGATCGCTTGAGGCCAGGAGTTGGAGACCAGCCTGGGCAACATAGTGAAACCCTGTCTCTAAAAAAATTTTCAAAAATTAGCCAGGCGTGGTGGCACACACCTGTAGTTCAAGCTACTTGGGAGGCTGAGGTGGCAGCATTGCTTGAGCCCAGGAGTTCAAGTTTACTGTGAGCTATGGCCACTACACTTTAGCTTGGACAGCAGAGTGAGATCCTGTCTCTAAAAAAAATAACAACAAAGATTCTACTATTTGTAGAAGTACTACTGATATGGACCAGCAATGGGTTTGATCCACTGACTCAGCTGAAAATGCAGTAGCAACCCAAAACGTAAATTTTAACACAGACAAAAGTTATCTTTGATCTCTGGGCTGGAATAACAATGCAAGATCAAAGTCAACTGCAGCAAAATGCAGTCTAGCAGTAATCACACAGCAATGAAGAATGCAGTTTCTAGAGCTGGTAAACCTGAAATATTGCCTCAATTTCCTCATCTATGAGACAATTATGATTTTGCCGCTATCCAAAGGGTTGTTGGGATGAATTGAGGTAATGGATATAGAATGCGTAACTGCTCAATAAATACTAGCTGCTGGAAATGTTATCAATTCAGGTCTCTTGTTTCACAGACATGTTAGGAAAATCAGTAAGTTGGAGGTTACCTAAACTAACAAGAAATATACTTGAGGCTTTGAAAATCCCTTCGAAGATAGAAACTGAGAACAAGAGCTGTTTCTGTCTTGTTCACCACTGTATCTCTTATACCTGATATACTATCTGATAAATACATGCTCATTAAATACATGCAGAATCATTATATGAATAGATAGATTTAAAGGAGTCATCTTCATGAAAGTATACTGGAACCTATGACAAAAGGAAATTAAGAAGACATCATAGGTTGTTGCACAGTGACATGACTAAGACTATTCATCAGAAAGATTTATTTGGCAAGAGCATGTTGGTAGGATTGAAGAGGCAATGAGATAAGCAATTCAGCAGTAAAGGATTAACCTTATCCAAAGACAAGTCTGGTCTTTGCCCTTAGCTCCTGGGGAGTGATCTATAAGCCCTGGGAATATCCTATTTGATAAGAGTGTCTTTGTTTGACTTGGGGCTTTGGGCCACACCTCACAGTCTATGCTAACAGTGTGATTTATGGTGGGGTGCCTGTAGCTACATGGTATCAGCTTGATTTCTGAAAGGACTGGAGACCAGTCAGCAATATCTGTGCGACAAACCATGCTTATGTGACTGAGCCTCGATAAAGACTCTGGACACTGAGGTTTGGGCGAGCTTCCCAGGCCGGCACTACTCTGTGTTGCCACACATTGTTGCTGGGAGAAGTGGCACCCTCCGCACAACTACACTGGCAGGGGACGAGTGGATGCTCAGTGCCTGGAGCTCTTCTAGACCCTGATCTTTGCTCCTCTTTCCTTGCCCAATTTGAATCTGTACCCTTTTGCTCTAACAAACTATAACTGGCAGCATAACAACTTTCAGAGTTCTGGGAGTCTTTCCAACAAATTATTAAGCCTGATGGTGACAATGGAAACCCGAAAACTTGCAGTTGGTATCAGAAATGAAGATGGTTTGGGGGGCTTCCAAACTGTGCAACAGCCAATAAGGAAACCCTCCGTAACAGTGCACAAGCAGCTTATATGGCCTAAAAAACAGTGGTGACGTTGCAGAGACATGAATGCTAAAGCTTCACAGAAGACAGAAAAAAATGGATAGAGTTAGATATGAGAAATTAAAAGGAATTAGCCTGGGAGAAAATAATCGATTAGATTATTAGTAAAGGAAAATCGAGAAACCAAGAGGAAGATCTAGTTTGAGGAAGAAAAGAAAGCAAAGCAGAGGAAATGAGAAGGAACGCCCCATGAGAGATGGAGTCTCTTCCTTCACCTTGAGGAATCTTGTCTGGCCAATGGAACACGCACCCACTGTGTGCTGTCCCCATCCTGTAGGAGCACTGGCGGGTGCTGCTTCCTGTCTTTTGGCGCCCCGAGTCACCACATGAAACAGACCAGGCTACTCTGCTGAGAGGAGGAGCACTAAGGCACCGGCAGCGCTGTGGACATGCAGAGCAGCGAGGTCTTTGGAGGGCTGCACACACGTGCGAGACCCCAGACAGCAACCCCACAGAGAGAGATGATAATGCATCACTGTTCAAGCCACTACACTTTGGGGTGGTTTTTTATGTAATAATACATGTCCAAATTGCGAGATGGTATATATAATTCAACTAAAATCTCTAGCTAATTTCTTTATTTAGAAATTATGTGATCATCCAAGAGAATGGAGGTCAGGAATAAGAAGAATAACTAACTAAAATCCACAAATGACTCAAAGAGCTTCAGAACACTCTGCTATATGGCTATAGATCAGAATCAGTTTATTTCCCAAAGTGTCTAATTTATATGTAAAAAGCCACTAGGATAATGTACTCAACCAGGTCTCTGATTATACCTCGCTCATCCTCCCCTCTCATTTCTTTTCTCTTTTCTTTCCAGCTTATTAATATCTTCATTCTAAATCTGTTCGATAAATGGCTGGCAAGCCCGCTTAGTTTTGTGTTACTTGCCATCAAACTAGAAGGTAACATACACTCATCTTTTTCTTAGGTTTATTCTGCTGTATTAAAAGTCTTTCAAAAGAATCCAAGGTTCTTATAAATTTATATCTTGATCCTAAAAACTGAAATACTGGTTAGAGTAATACCTGGGACATTAGTACATATTTTTAAAATGCTGAATGAATAAACAAATGAATAAATGAGCAGTAGCATTTAAAGCCTATAATGGGCGTCAACTTTTTTTTTTTTTTTATTTCAGCATAATATGGGGGTACAGATGTTTAGGTTACGCGTGTTGCCCTTGCCTCCCCCCGCCAGTCCAAGTTTCAAATATGTCCATCCTATTGCGTGGGGCGCATTGCACTCTTTGTGTACACATATACCCGTCTCCTCCTCCCCCCTCCCCCCTGCCCAACATCCAATAGATGTTATTCTTACATATGCACTTATGTGTTGATTCGTTAATACCAATTTGACAGTGAGTACATGCGGTGCTTGTTTTTCCGTTCTTGGGATACCTCGCTTAGTAGAATATGTTCTAGCCCTTTCCAGGAGTATATAAGAGGTGCTATATCACCATTGTTTCTTAAAGCTGAATAGTACTCCATGGTATACATATACCACAGTTTATTAATCCACTCATGTATTGATGGACACTTGGGTTGTTTCCACATC
>CAUYSK010047650.1:0-17195 GCA_963575035.1 Avahi laniger | reverse complement strand
TCATAAGTGTGATAGGATCTGATAGGATCGGTGGCCTTATTGTAAGGCCAGGTGAGGACACAGAGAGAAGGTAGCCCTCTACAAGCCAGGAAGAGAGCACTCACCAACACCTATCCATATTGGCACCCTGATCTTAGACTGCTCCAGAAAGGTGAGAAAATAAATTACTGTCATTTAAGCACCCAGTCTATGGTATTTTGGCATGGCAGTCGAAGCAGACTAATACAGGTGGAAAACCCGGTGCCTACTCTGTATAACCCTTATCTTTAATCTTAGATTCTGTTGCAGATGAAAATATCAGATCATTAACAACTCAACTTCCTAATATACACACAATGTGTCTGAGGGTTGCCTTGGTGTACGAAGCCCATGGACTATTATGCTTGTTTTGTACACTAAGTTATATTAATGCAGAATGAAGTGCATTTAGAACTTTGTCTATAGCAATACCTAATATAAAATTTAAGATGTTTGATTAACTCAATAGGTTACCATTTACTAAAAATGCTCACCACCAAAATGTTTGAAAAACTCACTTCAACGACACAATGTCTATATTTAATAGGTAAAATAAAAGCAGATCATTTTTCTTACTTGCTAGAGCTTAGTGGCTATATGATATTATAATGACTATCTTTCCGTGTTTGGCAACACATGTGTGCCTCCAGCTGGAGCCATGTGTTGATTCACTTCCAACTCTTTTACAATATTCTACAAAACTTATGGTTGATAATTCATTTCTTTGATAATTATTAATCACTAGGAGCATGATGAGCATTATAAATATATTTAAAAATAAAGTTTTATGCATAGTGTCAGCACATACTTTATTTTTACCTCTTTTGGCAGTGCTTAAAATAGATGTCTTTTGCTATTTTGCTTTCCTGTTAGCGTTTCCCTAAAATTCATCTTTTACAGTGAAATAAAATATTGGCAGTAATAAACAAGTTTTAAAGGTTAGTCTTTTTTCTCCAGTTTAGGCAGTTTGTACTCGTTATTTTGCATTTTTAGGAGACGAAGGTGCATCCTTCTGATCCCTGACCAAAACTTATGGTTGACTCAGAATAAAGCAACATATGGCAAATCAGTATTTATTTACTACACATCAGATCTCAGAAGTGCATTTTTTCAGTGGCACTTGTCCAAATGATAAAACAGCTTGCAAAATCTTATATCATCTATAAAAGCCATTTATACTTAGAGGAATCCAATATTAGCACATCGGTTATTTCTAAAAATTGAAAACAAATATGCAGATTTAAAATAATATCGTCCATTTATTTTTGTTTAAGTCAATTATCATGGATGAGTTTCTTAACTTTTCCTTGAAGCTCAGATTATAATAAAATTTTAATAGTTTATATAAGACTATATAGATGCCTCATGTTTCCAGTGGGTTAGCATTTCTTGCATTGTGCTTTTTGTGAATATATCTAAGACAAAATTTATAAGATGTTTACATATTTGTTTTGCAACGTTTTATTAGACTATAAATTCTTTGAATGGAAGAGTTATGTTTTATTTTATTTTTTTTTGCTCTGAAACCCAGTACAGTAATTGACAATAAGCAATTGCTTGCTGAATGAACAAAATAAATACACAGTGAAAATCGGGAGTAGGGTCTCTGGAGCCTCACTGCATGGATTCGAGCCTTGGTTTTCACTTACTCTATCACCTGGGCAAACTAGTCTATCTTTTTTGTGAGAATAATAGCAGCATTTAATTCATGGAGTTTTTGTTGTTATTGAGTCAAAAATTATAAAGCATATAAGTCAGTGCTTGGCTCTTAGGGTTCAATCATTATCTATCATTATTATTCAATACGGGAAGCATAAAGAACTGTTAAAGCATATATTTTGCATGAAATTAGGCTAAGTAAGATAATATGTTCTTGTCTATGCATAGGGTAAAATGATTTCCCATTTTGCAACTCTCTAGATATTATCAACTTTTAGAAACTCAGTTAACTTGTCTCAACTTGAGTTCAATTCACCATTCAACAGTCTTTGGCAGAATATGAAGTAAAATCAACACTAGTCTACGAGAAATTCATAGTTTAAGAGAAAAGTTAGACAAAGATACAGTGCAATAGTAATTTATGAACATTTCCATTAGCATTTACTGAAATATTCTGTAATTATGTTTATACTTGTCTTTCTTCCCAATAGAATCTGAATTAATTCAAGGAAGAAATATTTTATTGTTCTCATATCCCCAGTTCCTGAACACTTAACAATAGAATATGACAAAATAACATATATGTAATAAAACAATTGCTGATGATTCATCTGAGGGAATAGAACATAAAGTGAATTCATTAATATTTTTAAAGAAAGAAATTTTTAAAAACACATATTCATGACACATTTTAAATTCAATTTTAAATGAGGGAAGAAAAAATAACTTGCCTACGTTTTAATATAGACTTTTCTCTGAATACAGGTGTTTTATTCATGTTTTTCAAGGTCTTTCTTGCATATAGAGATAGTAGTCATAGGTGCTAACTAGAATTTTCTATTTCTATAAAAGATTTTAAAATACTAATGAAACCATCTGAGCGCAGAATAACTAGAATGTTTCTTTTTTCTTTTCCTTTTTTCCTAAAGAAGTTCTATCCTAAATATCTTCAACAGTTGTGTTTTCCAGTTATTTATTTTTATATTTCAAAAAAACTCCAATGTAATTTTCTTCAAAAACAAAAATATAATTCTTTTTCTGTATAAATTTAAATCAATTAACATGAAATTTACTAAAATCTCATAAATACAATAACAAGTACAATTGGCATATTTTGGGGTACAAAACAATGACCTCTTTGTAAACACATACACTGTATTTTCATATTTCTAACTGGTCTTTCTCAGCTTGTTGGATTTCCCCCCCTTAAGGTTATCCCTTTATGGATTCAAATTGGCTGTAGCACCTCCAATCTGAGCTGTTTTTAAATGATTCAACTTTCTATTTTCTATCAAAAGCACAAAAAGTTTCATATATTTTACATTTACATGTACAACACATTTAAATATATATATTCTAATATAGTAAGTATAATTCATGTCTTTGCTGTTCCATATATTATCAAAGAAAGCACTGGTTAATTATTTAACATGATATAAAAGGGGCTTGCTTATCTGGTATAGCCTGGGGTAGAAGAAGATTAGCTGACTTTGAACAGACTAAGGGAAGATAATCACTTCTCAATAAACTTTCCTTACACTTAGTGTAACTATATTAAACTAAGCATAATTTTATGAGCAAGACCATCAATGTTGCTTGTAGTTGTCGAAATCACCATTAATTTGGTTTGTGTTTACATAATTACATCACTGTGAGCTAAACATTGCAAAGCATCATATATATTTTTTCTCATTTTTATAATAGAGGTATAAAGAAGACCTTGCTTTAAGAGTATTATGAATATTGCTCATGGTCATTTTGATTAATCACTGCAAGGCTTGGATAACATAAATGCTGAAAAGAAATAAAGTGTCTAAAGTCAGGAACATTTGTTAGATGGTAGTTATTCCTGAGACAGATCCTACCATTCTTTTCCAAATCAGTAGATAGGGAATGATAAAGAATCACTGTTGCTAATCACTGCACAAAATATATTTCCATTAACAAGTATTCAGATTTTCTAATAGTAGTTCTGTCATGGTGTTGCATGTAATTTGGCCTTTATTTTCTTACCAAATTCCTGTTTGTTTTGCGTGGCTCAGGTTTTCGATCTTGGATATCTGAATGAGCATAAACAAGGGAGCATGATCTTTGTTTAGAAGAGTCTTTTCTTTGTAATCACCGTTTCTCAGGGCTAAATTTTCCCCAGCTGCATGCTGCTACAGAAAGTAATTAAATTTAATAGTAGCTGCCTTTAATTTATAGCCGCAGAGGGAAATAATCACATTTAAAATAAAAGCCACAGCTTTTAAATGGAGATATATGCCACTGCAGCATGTCCCCAGTAAAAGCAGCCATTCACGAGGACCACATTGGAGGAATTTTTTCATTTATTCCTGTCCGTTTTTACTTGTAAAGAAAAAGTAATCTCCTTATTGAGAACATCACGGTCCTCCTGACAAGTACTCTAAGAACAGTTTTTCTTTTCTTTCTTTAATGCCTTTATTAAGCCCTGATACCGTGTCTTTTGTTTTTGTTTTAAAGCTCTTCCTCAGCTTTTGCTTTGGCATTCTCACCTACTACAAAATAAAGCATTTCAGACAGACATTAATTGGCCTCTTAGAATCTAATGAGATATTGATTTTCACTGGATCTTGACTTTAGATAATTTATGTCTCAAAATCAAGAGAAGGATGCGCTCATTAAATCGGTCTTTATAAGACCGTGATATTCTGCAAAGTCAGGGGTAGATTATATATATATTATTTTTACTTAGATAAAAATGAAACAAAATTAAAACTAGATTAAATTAGGTGAATAATATAAATTATTTTCTAAAAAATTTTAACTATTCTGAGTCATTTGTTTTCTAAAGTAAAATGAATAAAAGTAATATATTTTCAGGAAAGTAATTGTTTCTACAATGTAAGAGATTAGAGACACTTTCAATAGTTCCATGTTTTGCAGAATAGAATGATAATAGAATCAGGACATGTGATTGATTCTAAGTGGATTCAACAAAACACTGCATTTATCTCTCAAAATGGTGTTGAATTGGTCTCCTAGTACAAATCCAGGAGACCATCTAGCTAGGCAATTTCATTTCTACTTACTTAAATTTGGTTAACTTTATTCCCCCAATAATTCAACCTTTAAAGAAGTCAATATTAATTTTTTTCCATTAAGTTTTTTAAGTTTTTTCATTTAAAAAACTTCATATTGTATTTCTTATAATATTTTTCAAAAATTCTTTAAGTTATCTAAATGAAAATAAAATTAAATTAGGTGTTAGAACATCATCAGGAGTTGGTGACTCATGTAAACTTATTCCTTATGGGTTTAGTGCACAATAAATTGAATAATCTTAGGACATAGAAAGCACCCAGTAAATATTAGTTATAATTAATATTTATCTGACCTTTAAGTAATAAAAATATAAAATGAAATATTGATTTAAAAAAATTGGCATAACTTCTCTTTGTGAAAACCACTGTGTTAGTAGCTGAGGGAGACAGAGAGGTCAAACAGGCATAATGCTGTCTATAAAGATTTCATATCCTAGAAGGTGAAATTAGATATACATTATGCATAATTTCTTTCTTGTATTATATATTTTACAGGTATATAGTCTTCCTATATATTTTCATAAATATTGCTTTCTATATATAATATATAAATACAAGCTATATATTGATAAATTATATATTGATATATATTTGATTATAGAGACAGATATATAGGTATCTTTACATACATATTAAAAGATATGTATAAATATAGATATTGAGAGAGATAATGCAAGAGAGTGAGTAATAAATTCAATGGGACATGGTGTTTGAAAGATCAGAAGTTGGGAGTCCTTAATATAAAAGCATGCCTTAATGCATGATGTTAAAATGTCAGAATTCATTTAGGTTATTCATCTTTGATATTTCTATCTTGTATATTATTGCAAGTTCCTTAGGCAATTTTATAAAAGATATATTCTCAGTTTATAATATTTGCAATGAGTGATTATGCTTACATCAACAAAAATTATGATATTACAAAATAGCTCAATTTTATAAGTCATTATGTCTTTAATACACAGGTATATTTTAATATTCCAATAATATCATTTAATAGGATTATTTATACTCATAATTAAAAGGCTATTCAAGAAGGGACCATAATATTTCTACTATTTATAATTACTATTGATAGAAAATATATTTTCATCTTCCATTGTAGAATAAAAGACCATTTATCCTAAAGAGAAGGAATAAAATCATATGAAAGTATAATACCTGTTATGTAAGAATAAGAAACCAGTGGAAACACCAGATAATGTGCGTATCCAAATAATTGAATTTACAAACATTTAAGGGATAGCTTTCTGTTAAGTTGATAGACTTAAGTATGATAAGTACTAAAAATTACTTTTATAATTCTATACAAGCATACTTTTCAAAGCAGAGACATTCTTTTATGTGGCAACTGAAATCTGGTCATAAATGTAGTAACCTATCCATTTCTTATAAAATTTCAAAGTGAAGATATGTGCATCTGAATTTGAAAATATTCCATAGAGAGTCTTTTATGAATATATGCAAGCAATTTATTACTCACTGAAGGTGATCATTTTGAGGATGAAATTACTCTGCTGACACATTTTTATGATATTGCCCAGAATGCATTACAAACTCTAATGGAGGTCATTATTTCTAAAAGCCCATAAACTCAGAATAGTTTATAGCTTTGTAAAGTCAATTTATTATACAACAAAGAAAATATTCAGATGTGGATTTGTATCTCATATATTGAAACTTTTTCCTTAGTATAAATGGATTCTCTTCTTTCGGAGAACAAAAAGGAATATACAAGTTAATTGGCCATAAGAAGAAGGTTAAATGGAAGTTTTTAAAGTTCTTACATAATCTATTACTTATATTTTATTCTAACCAAGTTGATTGTGCTGAAATTTAATGTCAAGGTAGAATAGAGAAATTATAACTATCTTTTAACTGTTTCCCTGTTTTTAGAAAAAGAAAATAAGAGAATTGCTTTTGCTTATGTCCAAACTTAGTCACTGATAGTGGCTATTTATTTAGTATGATAATATTGAAATTTCATTTCTACTTTTCTGTCCAGGTTCTCCATATATTAAATATTATTATACATTTTCCTAATCTCCATGTAAATTTTCATTATTATATATTTTTCATGCATAATAATATATGCCTTTCTTTTCTGGAACACAATTGATTTTAATCTATAATTAATGACAACAACTCAGCCAGTTAGATGTCTATCATGAAGATTTAAGCACCACACAAGCGACAGTAGTAAGAAATTACAAATGTGGGTTTATAAGCTTATCTTTTGGCATGTAATAATAGCAAAATATGAGAATTCAATGTGCTAAACTATTGTGCATGAATTTTTTAAAAAATGTTCAAATAGATAAACATTCCTATTTCATATACTCTACTTCTGTAGTTTTAAAGTTTTTAAACATTGTGTTTACTTTTATCTGGAAGAGGAATGCATAGCAATTCTTTCTGGGAGAGAAAATTTTTTCTTAGTAATAAATTCTAAACAAAAATTCTTATGTAGGGAGATTCATAGAGAGATAATCTAATGAAGTTGTAGATGATATTCTTAATAATGTTATTAGCTAATATCAAATATTTATTATGCTTGGTATTATACATGGTGCTATGGTATTTTACTTAATCCTCACATCAAGAATTATATTCTAACTTTGAAAATGCAGAAAACTTAGAGAAGACACATAATTTGAATAATCTGAACATGTACCTATATCAATATTAGTCAATTCTGTTTCTGACTCAGCAGCCCGCATTCCAAAATACATTGTCATTTTGCTATACTGCTTTTCCTGTTCTTATCAACATGCCTATGATAAATACAGAACAGGATCTGTTACTGAAATGTTATAAAAGATTATAGAATTAAAATCCATAAAATCTATTGTCTGAGAAATTAAACCAGTGTAATTTAATTTCTAGGGATCTAGCCAAGGTTTAGCCACGTGTCCAGGGAAATTCAGGATGTTTTCTTAACTGCACATTAAAAAATAAAAAATAAATTCCAAAATAAAGTTTTAAAAATATCTACTCATATTAAAAACTAATATTTTACAAAAAGGAAATACTGTATGATCGAAAGTATAACTTCAGTTGTAGAAAATATAAATCTAAATCTGAAGTTCTTAAATTGAATGTGAGGTCTGTGCTAAAGCTCCTCTTCCCATCATCCTTGTCACCAAAAATATACCTCAACAATCTTCTCTAAATATCATGATGTTCATCTCTTTTAAATGGCCTGATAGTGTGATATTTCACATTGATCAATGAAGGCAAGTTCATATGACTTCAATGTCAAATGACCAGGGATAGAGTTGGAAATTTATTACAAGAATTGTAAAGCATGACCTCTCTTTTTGCCCAGATGGAAAGCCAACCCTGCTCCACATGGAGATAGGCCAGGGTGTGGTACAGACAGGGAAAGGAAGAATTTTTCTAAGAATATTATCAAGTCAACTCCAATTATTAAGTAACAGTACAGTAGAGCTAACATAACATAACAAGGAAGGACTTCAAGCCCATAAGTTGCCCACTGCAATCATATAACAATCTCAGGACCTTTCCCTATTTGCCTTGGGGAATCATCATCTTCTATCTTCTATTCAGTTGATCTATTTTTTTCTTATATTCACCTATATATTTTATTGGGAATGTGGAAACGTTAACGTATATCCATCCCCTAATAAATAGAAATACCCACATTCCAAACTATAACATTATATCACTATGCTCTGTTTTAAGCTATTAGAAAAGGAAATAGACTGCATTACAATATCCCTAATATTTTTACTTATTTTACTCACTTATTTTACTCACCAATTAGGAATCAGTATATTTCTCTATAAAAACATATAGCAGACCATTTGTTTTCTTTGTGGTTAGCTGTGATTTAAGGATTCGGTTTCTGAACAAATTTAGAAAAAACACTATGTAATCAGGAATAATGTGAAGATTTTTCCTTTTTAACTATCTGGTTTTTAAAATCCACTAACTAAATGATACTTAACTGATCCCGAAGTTTATATGCCCAATAAAATATAGAGTAATGTTTGCTAAATGAGGTCCTGGTGATAAAATTTTTGTAGCTTTTCTTTGAGAGAATAGATATAAATTTTCTGGTTTTGTTCTGTCCAATTATAAAAATTGTCCTTTTTTGGCAGTGTCTTTTGTGTGTGTGTGGCGTGTGTGTATGTTTTCTTTCCTAAATAATACAATATTTTGCAATAAGTTCGCCATACATAGTTTCCTAAGTATCATCATGTGTCAAGTGAAATTTAGTAAGTGTGTACATTTAGGTTCCCTTGAATGAGCTTACAAAAATAAGTATACATTTTTATAATGAATTCTTTTTGATTCTAACAAACCCATCCTCCTGTGTGTGGTGTGTGAGGAATGTATGTACAATTATGATCACATTTTAATGCCAGAAATATCCTCTCCTGATACATAATATGTTCCTACTTTCAGCCCTAGATGAGTCAGGAGCCAGCTATGGGACCTTCACCTCCCTGTGACGGATTTGCAAATAGAACCAAGAGTTGGGCTGGTATGATCTTCTTTTGATTCATCTGGACTATCTACAAGCTTCAAATCAAATACTTAAATTAGAAATTTTTAATATATACCAATAGCTTTTTTTCATTTCCCTCAAAAGTGCCAGCCCAGTTACGAGAGAGACCTCCGTGTTTCATAGTCCTACTATCCTCAGGCTGTAAGAACATAAGCAATTCTCAGGGCCTACATTCTCCACCTGAAAATTTAGGATAATACAGGTACTACTAACTAGCAGGATTTGAGTCATGCTTTATGGAGGTCCAGATGAGTTAATTTTTGTTTAAAATGCCTAGCACTGTGTCTGGACTATTCCATGGATTAAATGATTAGTCATTGTTTTATTTTAATATCAATGTTATTGTTTTCTTTTCCCAAAGTATAAAAACTATCCAAAAAGGTGGAGATCATTTTGTATATTATTTTCTGTTTAAAAGAAAATTTTCTACTTAATACCAGGATAGGATAATAGAGAAATGTCTTAGAGGAACTCAATATAACGTGTCAAAACTCTTATACTGTTTCCTGGAAGGAAGTGAGAGCAAGAAGGTTTCTGTGATTTATTTGGGATCAGTTTTAATAACATGGTTGGACATCTCAGTTCATGCTCTATACATTTCATAATAAAGTAAGGGTTATATTACGAAAATATGCACTTCCCAACTCTAATGTCCTTGCTCCTAAGTAAAGACATTGTGGGTGCCTTTAAGTTTTATTCATTTACCTGTATTTATATAGCTGCATCTCCTCTAACTTGGCTTTAACAGCTGCAAGGCCAAATTTCCTTGACAGTGATTCTCTTCTTAGTTTCTGTTAAAAGATTATTTGCTTTTTCCAGTTAGTGTGTGATAAGGAAAAGTCAATTCATCATCCCAAATTATCTGATGTTATTTGCCACGGCATGTCACTATTGCCTTTTATAGAATAAATAAATATATATAAACTGTTATTCTTTCTTTTAACTGTGATATAGAAATCTTGCCATCATTTGGTTCACTTAATTCAGCATTTTAAAATGTGTCAATTTTTTTCATCCTAATATGCATAAGATTCGTACTACACAAAGGGAATCCATTTATCTCATCTTGGTTTTCTCTAGATATGCTTGATGCATTCTGCAAGATAAATTATACCACTGCGGCTATTATGCTGTTTTGGTCTAGCTGTGCTGCCAGAAAACCATCCGGAACAACTCAAAGCAATATAAATCATCAGCACAAAAGCAAGAACAATGTATTCCAGACATTTTTGAGATAGTAAAATCATTAGAGAAGGATAGTTTTGTATTTTCTTTAAAAAAAGGGTAAGAGAGCTACATAAGAGTTTGCTACTTGACAATTTCTCAACACATGATATCTAATTAAACATAACCAATTTCTGCACAGTAGGTAATATTTCTATTGTCTCGATGTAAAAACCCTAATTATTTGCTCACTGATTGCCATTCAGTTTGGAAATAGTAAGATGAATGTTCAACCCATATCCACTTCCTACAAATTTCTTGCTTTTGTTTTAGACGAGGCTGTCCATGGAAAAGACCTTTAAGGAGAAAGAGTCACAAAGGTACAAGAAGAATAGTATTTCCTGATAGGTGGGTGCTCCTAAGGGGTGGGAACTAATTCTTCTTGAAGTTATAATTTATACAGTATTAGGAACTGTATGAGATAATTTGTCTTCAGCAAACAGGAGAGAGTTAAAGACTATGAATAGCTAGAACACCTTTCAAGTCTCTAAGAAGGAAAGAACTTAACCCACTTTTCAAAAATATCAGTGTTGGTTCACCCGAAAAGCAATGATGTAAATAATAATTATCTACGGAAGAGTTTCTTGGTTCCCTTGCTATTTCCACCCCATCTGCAGTTACTTTCTCGACCAAAGTCTTGAATCCTTCAAAGTCATCCATGAGAGTTGGAATCAACTTCCACACTCTTGTTATATACTCATATTGTGACTTCCTCCCACAAATCATGAATGTTCTTAAAGGCATCTAGAATGGTAAATACTTTCCAGAATGTTTTCAATTTACTTTGCCTAAGTCCATCAGAGGAATCACTTTTTATGGCAGTTATAGCCTTACCAAATATATTTCTGAAATAATAACACTTGAAAGTTAAAATTACTCCTTTATCCAAGGGCTGCAGAATAGGCTCTGTGTTAGCAGATATGAAAACAATGGTTTCCTTGCATATCTCCATCAGAGCTCTTAGGTGACCAGATGATTGTCAATAAACAGTAATATTTTGAAAAAAAAAAATTTCTGAGCAACAGACCTCAACAGTGTGCTTAAAATATTCAGTAAACCATGCTGCAAACAAACATGCTGTCCTCCAGGCTTTGTTGTTCAATTTAACAGAGCACAGGCAGAATAGATTTAGCATAATTCTTAAGGGCCCTAGGATTTTGGGGATAGTAAATAAATGTTGGCTTCAAATTAAAGTCATTAGCTGCATTAGTCCCTAACCAGAGAGTCAGCCCGTACTTTGAAGCCAAGCATTGACTTCTGCTCTCCAGCTGTGAAAAGTCCTAGACGGTATCTTCTTCCAAAATAAGGCAATTTTATCTATATCCAAAATATGTTGTTTAGTGTAGCCACTTTCATCAATGATCTTAGCTAGATCTTCTAGTAACTTGCTGCAGCTTCTCCGTCAGCACTTGCTGCTTTACCTTGCACCATTATGTTACAGAGATGGCTTCTTTCCTTAATCCTCATGAACCAACCCCTGCTAGCTTTTTCCGTAGCTTCCTCCTCACTTGGCCTTCACAGAATTAAAGAGAGTTAGGACCTTGCTCTGGATTAGGTTTTGGCTTAAGGACTGTTGTGGCTGATTTGATCTTTAATTCAGACCACTAAAATTTTCTCCGTATCGGCAATAAGGATGTTTCACTTTCTTGTCATTCTTGTTGTCACTGGAGTATCGCTTTTAATTTCCTTCAAGAATTTTTCCTTTTCATTCACAACTTGGCTAACTATTTGGTGTAAGAGGCCTAGCTTTTGGCTTATCTTGGATTTTGACATGCCTTCCTCAGTAAGCTGAATCATTGCTAGCTTTTGATTTAAACTGAGAGACATATGACCCTTTTTTTAGTCAAACACTTAGAGGCCATTGTACGTTATTAATTGGCCTAATTTCAATATCTGTGTGTCTCAGGGAATAGGGAGGCCCGAGGTGAGGGAGAGCAAGAGAGAATAGCTTGTCAGTGGAGCATTCAGAATGCACACAACATTTATTAATTATGTTCGCAGTCTTATATGGGCACAGTTTGTGGCACCCCAAAACAATCACAATAGGAAACTCAAAGATCACTGATTACAGATAATCATAGCAGATAAAATAATGATGAAGAAGTTTGTAATGTTGTGAGAATGACTAAAATGTGACACAGAAACACAAAGTGATCACAGGCTATTGGAAAAAACGGCCCTGACAGACTTGCTCAATGCAAAGTTGCCACAAATTTTCAATTTGGGAAAAACACAGCATCTTTGAAGTGCAACAAAGCAAAGCATAATGAAATGAGGTATCTGTATATAATATCCTATTGGTTCTGTTTCTCTGATGAACCCTAATACAGGTAATGATCTTAAGTGTCCTTCACTAATCACTGCAAGCTGCCAGAGTTGACAAGTCCAGGCTGGACTCTGGGAATGAACAAGCCCTGTGGCTACAAGTTGACTATCAAACCTTAATTGTAAAAGGAATCAGTTGTGATATTAGACAGCAGGGCAGACATTCGACTCTACTGAATTGACCTATTATTGATAGTAAAAAACTAAAGCTCTAGAACTAAAGAGAGTTTGTAGTCAGCCCACAAAAATGTGTGAAGATACTTCTCCAGTTGCTAAAGTATCACCTCAGTTAAGTGCACTTCAATCAGTTGACTTTTGGGAAAATAAAAGTCTGCCTCTGTGGGTTGGTATCTGAAGATCTCAAAGGCAGAATTAACTGATGTTCACACCTGACGTAAAGTATAAAAATGCAAGAAAACAGATCACAATGAAGTGTAAAAATACGTCTTGATGGGAATTTTTGACACATCTTTGAAATAATAATGTCAACATGTATAGCTATCAGTTTGGAATTTACACCTGTCCAGTTTCACAAATGTTTCATGATAGCATACTCCTGAAGCACCCAGACCTGTAAACAGGAGCAAGCTGTGAAAGCAGTTTGACTCTGTAACTTTTGCTCTGACTTCACCTTCAGGGTCCTCAGAAAAAAAGATTCAGTAGACAATTCCAAAAGAACACTATTTAGGTGAATGCAAATGAACTTGATTTCTAGTCCATTCCAATTGCAAGAAAAGGTATCCCTGCAATTTACTTTTCTGGCTCCTTCTTCTGTGTTTGGGGTTGTATTTTCCACTCACTCTTATTTCCAAACTTCCAAACACTCAGTCTATTGATGATGCAGTTCTTCCCGCTAGTGTATAAACACATTCAAGTTTCTATCATTAAAAAAAATAAAATAAACAAAAAGAAGCCTTCTTTGACCAATGTCAAATTCCCTTGTTACCACAGCTCCATCCTTCCTGGCCACTTTACTCACTATGTATTTAGAATAATTATTACATTTCTTCTTCCAAATCTCTGTGTAATTGAACGAATTCTGCTTTCATCTTCATTCCTTATTAAAACAGCCTCCCCAGGAAGGCATGAAGGGCACTTTTGCCATATCTTATTTGATTCTTAATTTTTGACATTATTTCCCTTTCAAAGTATTCTTCACTATTGTTAAACGTTAATTGCAAATGTACTTTTAAAGAACACCGTGATCTTTCTTATATCTGAACTTTGTCACTGATTTCTAGCCACCCCTTCCTCCATCCTACTTCTATTCTTCCTTGAAACTCAGCTGGGAGAACATTTCCATGCACACATATATTTCCTAATCCTCTCAATAGCCTATAAAGTTAGTATTGTTATCTCAATTTTCCAGATGAGGAGAACAAAACATCATTGTTACTATAGATAGAAAAACACCTTCTCTGTGCCAAGAATCAAAAGCCTAATTAATGCACTATTAGAAATAATCTCTAGATTTCCAACCTGGATAATTGTTAAATGTTTACATATTTTGTTGAGCTTCTTTCTTTCTCTCTAACATATCAAAAGAAAATATTAAATTATGACATGAAAAATACCACTTTTACTAAAATTTAAAGAGTCCTTTTATAGGAAAAATACTGCATCTGCAAACTCTAGATTTTTGCATTTAAAGCTTTTTATAGTAATTTGCAGTCTTTTTACATTTAAAAGTTTTATCCCTCAAAAATGTGTTATAACATGAGGCAAGGCACTGAACTTAATGGTTAAGAATGTGGGTTTTTTTACTCCTGAATTCAAATTTAATCACAATTCGCTAGCTCTGTGGCCTTATGCAAGTTGCTGTGCCTTACTTTTGTCCTTCATAAATCTCCTAAAAAGGGAGATAATTAACAGAAGAGCATGCCTGCTCTGTAGAGTGGTTTGGAAGTAAGTGCGAAGACGTGGTGAGGTCTGCTGCCGCTTGCCAGGGCGCCTTGACCCACACACTGCTCGCTTTCTGGGGCGAGCTCGCCCTCCTCCCCTCCCCTCTCCCTCACCCAATCTACTCTCCCTTCAGGTCTCAGATTAAATTTCAATTTACTCAAAGAATATCCCCACATATTCCAGAATGAGTGATGTCCCATTAGTGTCCCTGTTGGCCGCCTCCTTCCTTGGATTAAAATACTTGAAATTTTGAAACTAACTCTTAGAGCAATTATTTGTTTAATGGATTTCTTTCCTTGTAAACTGTATGCTCTAAAGTGGCAAAGACCCTGTCTGCCCTATTTTCTGCTCTAACACAGTGGCATACACAGTAAATGAAATGGAGTATATAATCAACGTCAGATAAAAGAATGATTTAATTCATTAATTAATAGCACAGTATGTAGAACATGATAAAAATAAGAAATATTAGTAATTTTGAATTATTGTGTAATATATCAATATGGAATGTCTATAACATAATATTATTAATCTACGGAGCACACATTTATTAAATGCATAATGTCTCAGGTACTGTATTTAATATTATTGTAAAACATCAACCTCTTAGGAAAAGCAAAATGTGACCATATTGCATCCTACTATTCTCTAGGATTACCACTGAATTCAGGAAATCCTTCTCAAGAAGAAGAAGTTTCTACTTCTTAAAAAAAAAAAAAAAAGGAATGCAAGATCTGTAGGTAGAAATAGCTTAACTATATGATGCCTAAAAAGGCAGAAATTTTCTAGGAATGAATGATATCATATGCTATATTTATATCTTAAACAGGAATGTACATAAACAAAAAAGGGAAAAAATAAGACTAGCATTTACAGTGTTGTACAAAGCTGAACACATCACTAATTCCAACATTAATAGCATATCCAAATTATTCTAGACTGTTTTAACACATTTGATGTGTGTATGTATATATGCCTGTTATTAAGTTATTTTTCTCAGCCCCAAGTTTACCCATCTATTCTCTGCTTTAAATTTTTGGGATAGGGACTCTACAAACCATATTTCTGCTTTGCCAGCTGCTCTTTGCTGGTCTGTGTCAATACTGAGTGCAAGAGAGAGCCACAGGGCTAGAGGAGAGAGAGGGGGCTAGCTCCTTGATGTCTTCTTCTAGTGGCGTGTTGTCAGCTTCCTCCTTGGCAAATATCACCCGCGCAATGACTCTTCACCCTGGCAGCAGAAGTTCATTCCTACGGCAGTAAATGAATCCATTTTTGCAGTTCTTCAAACACCTGCAGAACTTGCCTCAATGTACCCCCTTCGACACAACTCCCTGGGGGCTGCTGCCCCTGCTCAGAGCCGTAGGTTGAAGCATCATGGGGCTTCTCCTCCCAGCTCAGAGGCAGCATCACCAGCCAAGCAGCATCTCCCCTGCAGAGGTCTGAATTCCAACTCTACGTGGTCCTTCCTCAAAATCACTAAGTTTTAATTATTCAAATATCTTCCCTTTTATGTTAGTCTGATTCTGGGAGCAGTTAAAAAGACATGATTAGACATGTAAGAAATTTACTTGGGGAAATACCTGTGACAGAAAACAGGGAGGAAGGCAGGAGATGCCGGCAGAGCTGTCAGAGCATGCTGTGGGGCTGAGCCTGAGTGCAGGAGACAGGACAGGACGGTGGTGTGGACAGATGCATTTAGATTGCAGCGAAAATCTAAAATAGGTTTGGTAAGGCCATTGGAGAGTATTTAAATCACCTGTCAGAGATGTGTCATGTTTCCTAAGAATGAGTCAGCCTTTATACCAAAGAATCAAGGGGTGAAAGTAGGAATGTCTTCTCTCACAATCACATCTAATAGTCTATTCATATCTTTCGCTTTCATTCCTGTGACTTTGAGCTCTGACAATCTGGAGGTCTTGGTGCTCAAGGGTAAAATGATTCTAACAGGGGACATAAGAATTGTTTCATAGAATCAGATATTGATGTTGCCACCAGGAAATTGCCACCAGGAAATGAACTCCTTGTATCACTGTATCAACAGGAAAGAAGGAGTTTATTCTTTTCTGGTTGGGTTTTGACCAGCATCATTCAGGCATTTTGCATAACGTTTCTTATGTTAAATTTGTCTGATGTTTTCTTATGATTAAACTGGGGATTTAAATATCTGAGAAGAGCACTAAAGAAGTTTTGTGTTTTCTCATCACATCATATCACTGGGCGCTGATAACAGCATGACATCACTTGTGATATCAACCTTGATCGCTTGGTGGTATCTTTCATGTTTTCCATTGTAAAGTTATTTGTGTTCATCTTTCTCTTCTCTGTTTTTTGCAAGTGAATCACTAAGCCCAGCCCACAGTCAAGAGAAATGAAATTAAGCTTACATCCTGAAGGCAAGAACATATATTATTTGGAAGTCTTCTAAAAGAAAGACTTATCCCTTCACCTCTTTTTTATTCAATAATTTA
>CAUYSK010047649.1:0-54823 GCA_963575035.1 Avahi laniger | reverse complement strand
AATAAAATGTGGTATATGTATACCATGGAGTACTATTCAGCTTTAAGAAACAATGGTGATATAGCACCTCTTGTATACTCCTGGATAGAGCTGGAACGCATTCTACTAAGCGAGGTATCCCAAGAATGGAAAAACAAGCACCACATGTACTCACCATCAAATTGGTATTAACTGATCAACACGTAAGTGCACATATAAGAATAACATCTATTGGATGTTGGGCAGGGGGGAGGGGGGAGGAGGGAGAGGGGACGGGTATATACATACACAAAGAGTGCAATGCGCACCACCCGAAGGATGGACATATTTGAAACTCAGACTTAGGAGGGGAGGGAGGGCAAGGGCAACATATGTAACCTAAACATCTGTACCCCCATAATATGGTGAAATAAAAAAAAATGTGTGGGATATAGTTAAGGCTGTTACTAATGGGAAATTTACAGATTTTTAAACCTTATATCAGAAAGGGAAAAAATTTTTAAATCTAAGACTCAACTTTAAGATTCTAGAAAAAGAAGAGAAAATCAAACCCAAGGTAATTAGATGTGAAGTAATAATAAAGATAAGAGCAGAAATCAGTGAAATAAAAAACAGAAAAATAATACAGAAAATCAATGAAACCAAAGTTGGTTCTTTGAAAAGACAAAAAAAATTGATATACCTTTAGCTACATTAACCAAGAAAAAAATAGAAAAGGCAGAAATTATCAAAATCAGAAATAACAGAAACAGACTGGGTGTGGTGGCTCACGCCTATAATCCTAGCACTCTGAGAGTCCAAGGCAGGAGGATCACTTGAGGTCAGGAGTTAGAGTCCAGCCTGAGCAAGAGCAAGACTCCGTCTCTACTAAAAAAAAATAGAAAGACATTAGCTGGATAACTAAAATATACATATATAGAAAAAATTAGCTGGACATGGTGGTGCATGCCTGTAGTCCCAGCTACTCTGGAGGCTGAGGCAGAAGAATTGCTTGAGCCCAAGAGTTCGAGGTTGCTGTGAGCTAGGCTGACACCATGGCCCTCTAGCCTGGGCAACAGAGTGAGACTCTGTCTCAAAAAAACAAAGAAAACTGAAAGAAACAAAATCACTTCAGACCTATAGAAATTTAAAAGGGTTAAAAGGGAATACTATGACCACCTTAGTCAACATATGGACAACTTGTTGAAATGGACAGATTTCTAGAAAGAAATGTAAAGAAATTTAAATAATTAAATTTTTTCCCACGTAGAAAGTTCCAGGCACAGAGGTCTTCAGTGACAAATTTTTCAAATATTTAAGGAATAGATAATACCAATCCTAACACAAACTCTTTCAGAAAAGAGACAAGGAGAAATACTTTTCAACTCATTTTAGAGTCTAGCATTATACATCACAAGAAAAGAAAACTACAGGCCAATATCCTTCATGAGTAGAATATAGGTGCAAAAGTCCTTAACAAAATATTAGCAAACTGAATTCAGCAATATATTGATAGGATTATATACCACGACTAAGTGGGGTCTATGGAATAGGAAGCTGGTACAATGTCTGAAAATCAACTGCCATAGACACCATCGTAATAGAATAAGAGGCAAAATGATTACCTCAATAAATGTAGAAAAAACTTTTGGCAAAAGCTAATACCTATTCATGATAAAAAAACAACAACAACAACAAAAAAAAACCCCAGCAAACTAGGAATAGAAGGAAACTTCCTGATCCTGATAAAGGATATCTATGAAAAACTTACCACTAACAGCAGACTAAATGGTGAAAGAGTTAATGTTTTTCCATGATTAGGAACAAGGCAAATATAAACATGTCCCTACTTTGATTCTGCACTATACTGGAGGTTCTAGTGTATTAAAAGCATGCAGATTAGAAAAAAGGAAGGAAAATTATTTTTATTCATAGATGAAATGACCTGTAAGTAGAAAATCCTAAGGAACCTACAAAAAACGATTAGAAGTAATAAACAAGTTTAGCAAGGTCATGGGATACAGGATTAACATAAAAATCAATTGTATTTATATGTTCTAGCAAAGAGCAATTCAAAAATCAAGTTAAAAAGAGAATTCATTTGCAATAACATCAAAATAACAAAATAGTTAGGAATACGTTTAACAAAAGGAGTACAAAACCTACATACCGAAAACTACAAACCATTACTGAGATTAATTAAAGAAGGCCTAAATAAATGGAGTACCATAATCATGTTGTGACTGGTTTGATCTTCTGTCCAGACCACTCAAACTTTCTCCATATAGCAGTAAGACTGTTTTACTTTCTTATCATCTGTGTGTTCACTGGAGCAGTACTTTTAATTTCCTTCAAGAACATTTTCTCTACATTCACAACTTGTCTAACTATCTGGTGCGAGAGGTCTAGCTTTTGGCCTATCTTGGCTTTTGATATGTCTTCTTCACTAAGCTTCATCATTTCTAGCTTTTGATTTAAAGTGAGATGTGTGATGTTTCCTTTCACTTGAACACTTAGAGGCCATTGTAGGGTTATTAATTGGCCCAATTTTAATATTGTTGTGTCTCAGGAAATAGGGAGGCCCAAGGAAAGGGAGAGAGATTGGAGAATCGCTGGTCGGTGGAGCATTCTGGACACCCACAACATTTATTAAGTTTGCTGTCTCATATAGGCGTGGTTCATGGCACTCCAAAACAATTATAATAGTAACATCAAAGATCACTGATTGCAGATCACCGTAACAAATATAATAATAATAATAAAGTTTGAAATATTGTGAGAGTTATCAAAATGTGACACAGAGACACAAAGTGAGTACATGCTTTTGGACAAATGGTGCCAACAGACTTGCTCAACACAAGGTTACCACAAACCTCCAATTTGTAAAAAATGCAATATTTGCAAAGTGCAATAAAACAAAGTGCAATAAAATGAGATATACCTGTATATAAATAACTCTTGCCTCTTAATAATAAGAGATAAATAACCCAATAAAAATGGGGGAAGATTTTAACAGATGTTTCATCAAAGATTATACACAGATGTCTCATGAGCACATGAAAAGATGCTCAACATTATTAGTCATCAGGGAAATACAAATTAAAATGAAAATTAAAATCACAAAGTGATATGACTCCATATCCACTAGAAAGGCTATGATCAAAAAGAGATACAAGTAGAACTACCATTTGATCCAGCAATCCCATTACTGGGCATCTACCCAAAAGAGCAAATAATGCTGTATAGGAAAGACACCTGCACTTGAATGTTCATAGCATCACAATTCACAATTGCAAAGATGTGGAAACAACCGAAATGTCCATCAATACATGAGTGAATTAATAAACTGTAGTATATGTATACCATGGAGTACTATTCAGCTTTAAGAAACAATGGTGATATAGCACCTCTTGTATACTCCTAGAAAGCGCTGGAACACATTCTACTAAGCGAGGTATCCCAAGAATGGAAAAACAAGCACCACATGTACTCACCATCAATTTGGTATTAACTGATCAACATTTAAGTTCACATATAAGAATAACATTTATTAGATGCTGGGCAGGGGGAGGAGGCAGGGGGGAGGAGGGGACGGGCATATGCACAAACAATGAGTGCGATGTGCACCTTCGGGGGAATGGACACACTTGAAGCTAGGACTTGGCGAAGGAAGGAGGGCAAGGGCATCATACGTAACCTAATCATCTTTACCCCCATAATATGCTGAAATAATAAAAAAAAAAGATTGAAAACACAAGGTGTTGGCAAGGATGTGAAAAAACTCATACTCTCATACATAGTGAATGGGAACATAATGTGGTACAACTACTTTGGCAAACAGTTTGACAGTTTCGTAAAAAGTTACACATACAATTACCATATAACCCAGCAATTCCATTCCTAGGTCTCAATCCAGGAGAAATGGAAACCCATGTTTACTTGAAGACATGTATGTAAGTATTCATAGCAGCATTATCCGTAACAGCCTAAAACTGGAAACAACCTAAGTGTCCATCAACTAATGATTGGACAAACAAAATATGGTATATCCATACAATGGTATACTACTCAGCAATAAAAGGGAATAAAATAAATGAAATATTAATATATGTAATGGCCAGGTGCAATAGCTCACACCTGTAACCCCAGCATTTTGGGAGGCTGAGGCAGGAGAATTGCTTGAGGCTACGAGTTTGAGACCAGCCTGGGCAGCATAGCAAGACTCCATCTCTACAAAAAATTTTTAAAAAATTAGCTGGGTGCAGTGGCACACACCTATAGTCCTAGCTACTCAGGAGGCTGAGGCAGGAAAATCACTTTAACCTGGGAGTTCAAGGTTACAATAAATTCTGATGCCACCACTGCACTCTAGCCTGGGTAACAGAATGAGACCCTGTCTGTAAAAAATAAATAAAGAATTGTATAAAGCTATAGTGATTAAAACAGAGTAAGATTGGCATAAGAACAAACAAATAGATTGATGGAATAGAGAGCCCATATACAGATTTGATATATGAGAATTAATACAGAAATTGTCTTACAAATCATTGGGGAAATTCTAAACTATAAAATGAGTACTACACATTATTCCTGTGTAGAAAACAATGTATTCTTACCTCTTACCATTGCCAAAAAATAAATTTCACATGGAAGTATCTGACTGTGGAAATTAGAACTTTGAAACTATTAGAAAAAATTTAGAAGAACATTTTTATGTACTCAGCATAGGTCATAAATAGCACAAGTCACAAAGGGAAATATTGATAAATTGGACTACATTAAAATTTAGAACTTCTGTATAAAAAATACATCACAAATGACATTAAAAGTTGAACAGTCACTTGGGAGACTATATTTGCAATGCATATAACTATCATATGATTAATATCCAAAATACATAAAGATCTTCTATATATTGATTAGAAATAGACAAACAAATCAGAAAAAAATGGGTAAATGATATGAGCAAGCAATTCATGGAAAAGGGCACACGAATAGCCAATAAACATAAAAAGAGGCTCAACCTCATAAGTAATCAGCGAAATGCAAATGAAGACAAAAATGGATTCTATTTCACACCTATCAGATCAATAAATATAAAAAGTCAGAAAATATCAAATGTTGATGGATATCTGGAAAACTAGGACACGCAAACGCTGCTAATGGGAGTATAAATTGGTGCAAGTGTAACTTGGCACTACTAGTGAAGTTGAAACTATAAATATCTACCAATTCCACTCTAAGGTATCCCAGAGAATTTTCACTCATGTATTCAAGGAAATATGTTATATATTTCAGAATTATTGTAATCACAAAAACTAGTAACAGCTTAATGTTCATCAAATTGGAATATATTCATATAATGAAGTACTATACAGCTGTTGTAAATGAACCAACTCTTCCAAAAATATGCTAGACTATGTTAAAATGAAAAAGTAAATTGTATGCTCAACATCTCTAATCATCAAGGAAATGCAAATCAAAATCACAATGAGATATCACTTATCTCCAGTGAGAATGGCCTTTATCAGAAAGTCCCAAAACAATAAATGTTGGCATGGGTGCGGAAAGATAGGAACACTCATACGCTGCTGGTGGGACTGCAAACTAGTGCAACCTCTGTGGAAAGCAATATGGAGCTACCTCAAAGGGATACAAGTAGATTTACCATTTGATCCAGCAATCCCATTACTGGGCATCTACCCAAAAGAACAAAAGACATTCCATAAAAAAGACATTTGCACTCGAATGTTTATAGCAACACAATTCACTATTGCAAAGATGTGGAAACAACCCAAGTGTCCATCAATACATGAGTGGATTAATAAAATGTGGTATATGTATACCATGGAGTACTATTCAGCTATAAGAAACAATGGTGATATAGCACCTCTTCTACTTTCCTAGATAGAGGCAAAACCCATTCTACTAAGTGAAGTATCCCAAGAATGGAAAAATAAGCACCACATGTACTCAGCAGCAAATTGGTTTCACTGATCAACACCTAAGTGCACATACAAGAATAACATTTTTCAGGTGTCGGGCAGATGGGAGGAGGGAGGAGGAGATGGGTATATACATACATAATGAGTGCGACACGCACTGTCTGGGGGAGGGACACTCGTGAAGCTCTGACTCGGAGGGAAGGGGAGGGCAAGGGCAATATACATAACCTAAACATTTGTACCCCCATAATATGCTGAAATACAAAAATAAATAAATAAATAAATAAGAAATTTAGAAACACAATGCATAAGAAATATTTCCCAAAAAATTGAGCAAAATAAAACTGTGACAAGTGGTAAAAAAAAAAGAAGGAAGCTTGCAGAATTCTCATCCATAAGACTTCTAAAGTGATGAGTTCCAAGAATCAATCTGTCACTTCCCAGCTTTGTAACCTCAAGAAAATTATTTAAATCTGCTGAACCTCCATTTTCTTTTTTAAAAGTAGGATAAAAATACCAACCTCATGTGGGTAAATGATATATATGAGGCCTTTACTATGTTGACTGGCATATAGGATGAAGGAGGGCTTTGAACAAATGGGAACAATGGCACATGTGACACAAAAAGTTTCATTCTCTCACAGCACCCCTTGGAAATAGACGTGCTTTCTCCCTTTTTTCCTGTTTTGCTCAATTTACTTTTGTTTATCTTCATATACATTTTTTCCCCTTTTTATTCCATTCTCAAGACAATAAAGAATAAGAGATATACTTGTAAATTGAATATACCTTTGATTATATTAAAATGTAAAATTTGTAAGGACAGTCCTATATTCCTGCCTTCTGTCTTTCTCACCTCAAACCAAAATTAGTCTCCATGTATGGAGCCGAATTTATTCATGCCTAATAAACATATCTTTGTACACCTGATTTGCATAAGGAAATAACAAAATAAAAATGTTTAAATACTGGGACTAAGTATCCAAAGAACAGGGTTCAAGTCTTCGCTTTGCCACAAACACTTGGAATAACCTTCAGAGAGTCATTTGACTTGATGGGCCTCAGTATTCCCATCTACAACAATAAGGGATTTGGACTAGATCCTATTATGTCTGGCTGTATTGCGGGATATATGATCCGAGGAAAGGGTTGGGACAGAAGGATCTAAAGGATCTTCTGGTTTGGAGCCTATCTGCCATCCGTAAGCCAAAGCTAGCAGGTTCCCAGAAATCAGAAAGTAATTTTTAATTTGATTTATTTGTATGTCAGTCCTCCTCATTGCTGCTCTAGCCACTGTGTATACTTCCCTTATAAATTCACTCTCAGTCACCCTTCCAAAGAAAAGAAAGCTTCAAAAAACCTGAAAAATAATCCCTGATTATCCGAACTCTTTAGAACAGACTCCAAGGATAGGGCCTCTCAGAGGTGATGCGCTGTCTGCCATGGCGCCATATTTATATGTGGCTCATAAACACGTACATGTGTACTGGTTTGCATAAGGAAGTAGCAAAGTAAAAAGGAATTATTCTAAGGGCATCCTAAAAGTCATTTATGGAGCTTACAGAAACTGCTGGAGTGCACAGGGTTAGGCCCCAGACCCTAGTAAGTAGGTCCAGGCCAAGAGCCTGAAGTCCTCGGTCTGTGGGTCTAAGGGTACCATCAGCTCTTCAGAGGCACGTTGGTCCAGGGACTGCAGCTGCATCCGGCCTTCCCTACCAGCAGGGCAGGGTGGCGTAGAGGGCTTTTCTCTGGTGGTTAGTGGCCCCAGTGGCCTGCCAGGGACAGCCAGACGGGATCTGAATACCAGGCTCAGGACCCAAGGCCCTACCCACTCTAGTCACTGTCCCCAAGATCTTTGCAGTCGGCAAGGCCTAAACCACAACCAACCCCTCCTCTCAGGCCTCTCTGATGCACTGGTCTCTTCCCATCTGCCTCCCCTTCTGCTAGGCATTGATCTCTGAATTGCATAAGTGATCTGGTCACCCCTGTTTAAAAATTCTTGCTGGTCGCTTGCAATTCTCTCTATAGCACTATGGCATTTAAAAACTCAGCTTGAGCTTCTTCTCAGCTTACCTTTCTATGCCACAGATGCCTTCCCCACCACACACATGTGCGCACACACACACACACACACTCATATACACACAAACACATCATATACACAGAAGTGAAATGGACATTTACCAAGTGAACTTGAACCTGAACTTGAACCCAAGAAGAAGAGGGGCTTCCAGCCATCTCACCATCATGCAGAGCCTATGCATTAACATACAAGTTGGGAAGAAATCAAGAACTGACGAAATCATTTGAGCCTCTGGATCAAGCCACACCTGAAGCTAGCCTTACCCAATGGGCATCTCATTATGTGAGCCCACAAATGCCCTTCTTTGTTGTTCTATTGTTGAAGGCTGGTCAATTTGGGTTTTCATTACTTGCTAGCTAAGGATCCAGACTGATCAGAAACCTGGGAATCAAGCGCCTGGCATTCAGAAGTTGCATGCCAAGTCCACCTCTTCTCAACAGCTATACTCCTCCTCCAGGGCTCAGTTGAGTTTCTTTAAAGACTGGGACTCAGTCTTCTTTCATTTGTACTCATCTGATGGCACCTACCACTGTTCTCTGCACATAAAACCTTTTTGTTAAAGCTGATGTAGCATTCTGGATAACTGAGAATCAGGGAATATCCTTTTATTTCATATTTTAAGTCTTTCTCCCACACAAAGACTTACATAAGAATGATCATATCAACACTATTTATAATAGCCCAAAACTGAAAACAATTCAAATCTCCATCAATTAGGGAATAGGCTAAAAAATGTGGTATTTCCATGAAATGGAATCTTATTTGGCAATGAAAGGAAACAGACTATATACCATCCCTACCTCCGGAGATTGGGGAGGCCTTGTCCATGGACAGCGGAGGTGGGGGTGCCCTGTTTTCTGGATTCTGACTTTTTCCCCTTCCCCTCTTCCCCCACCCACTGCAGCCAAGCAGAGGCTCCTGTGCAGGAAAAGAAGCTGTCAGTGAGCACCTCAAATTTGCCGTGCTGGATGGTGGAAGAGTTTGTAGTGGCAGAAGAGTGCACTCTGTGTTCTGATTTCCAGACTAAAACCACTACTGAGTGCAGTTCCACAGGATGGAGAGAATATCATATGCAGTTCATCTAACAGGAATGAGTTCAAAAATTGCCACTCAGCTCTGATGAAACAACACTTATTCTGGAACTTTGAAGGGGCTGTTGTGGGTGTGGCCTTGGTCTTCGCTTGCCTTGTCATCATTTGTCAGCAACAAATGGACAGAAAGGCTCTGGAAAAGGTCCAGAAGCAAATCAAGTCCATATAGCTACATTCTACCCTTTTATGCTGGGTCTTAGAGACCCTATCTCAAACAGAGAAAGTGAAATGGACTGATCTGCACCCTTAGTTCTTTGGAGCCTTGTGGTGGTATCCCCTTCCCCCACATTCCTCTTTCAGATCATTAATGAACAGAATAAAAAGAGTAAAATATTTAAAAAATATATATATATACCATGAGACATGGATGGACCTCAAAAACGTTTGCTAAGTAAAAGAAGCAGGAACAAGAGACTGAATGTTGTATCATTCCATTTATTTGAAATGTCCAGAAAAGTTAAATCTCTGGAGACAAAGTAGGTTAGTGGCTATCTGGGGTGCAGAGAGGAAGAAACAGGGATTAACAGTTAATGTGCAAGAGATCTTAGTAGGGTGATGGAAATGTTCAAAAGCTGATTTATGATGATGGTTGCACAACTTGGTAAATTTACCTTAAAAAATCATTGAATTGTATACTTGAAATAGACAAATTATATGATATGTAACATATGCCTCAATAAAGTATTTTTCAATTCTAAAATTCACAAGCCTGTATTTTAAAATCTCTTTTTGCATGACTCTGCCGAAGGCTTTACATTATAGATGCAGAAGTTTCAAATACAGAGCTGAAAGTGTAGGTCCCACAAGACCTACCCAGAAAGCTTATTTTATTAGCAAGTCTCCGGTTTTGACCCACCTGCAAGGTGTTCATATTTTGGTATATTGGGCCCTAATTGATCAGGATTTTTATCCTTTTCTCTTTCCTCCAGAATCTCCTGGGGGTGGCAGGGGGATGTAGGGAGAGAGAGAGACTCAGAGCATTTGAGGCGACCTCAGCTAGAGATCCCGTCCGTTCCGACACTGCCCGTGCCCGGGCGCATAGTGGGAGCTCAGTATCTGCGGGCTGAGTGGAAGCCGAGCTCTGTGTCTCATTTGGGAAACAAGCAGGGCCCGCTGCCGAGCACCTCCAAGCGGAGCAGCTGGCTAAACACAGCACCAGTGAGTCAAATTCGTGTCTAAAGGGGAAACAAACAAAGCAGATCAAAGGCTCGATGTGATAACGAGAAACACACTCATCACTGTTCAGAAGCCGCCGAGGCTCTCCGCTCTCCAAGACAGGGCAAAAGCAGCAGGCACTGTTTTAAATCTGTTCTCACCCTCTACCCCCAGCTCTTGGATTTACTTTTATTTTTCTGCTCAGTGCGGTTGACAGTTCTGCTTGCCATATTTACAACCAAAGATCAGTCTCGTTTTTCTCAGCCTGTTGGCCTCTGTACGTCCATGAAGACAACCTCGAAGGCCACACCGTCTGGGAAGCTGCTCCTGTCCCCCACTGTGGCACTCGGTTCGCACTTCCTCCGTTCTGCTTTGTTCCCAAAGCCAGGGGTGAGCCTGCTGGACCTCACCAGATTGTCAGCCCCATGAGGGCAAAACGCAGCGCGGCGTGTGCTCGAACTCACAGCGTTGACTGTGCAGCATCTGTTCGCCCTTGGTAGGGCCCTCAACGTGCCCTGTGCTGCGGCCTCGCACTTTCAGCCTCCTCTGGCCCCTTGATTCACAGGGAAAAGAGAGACATTCAGTTCCATGTTCCCTCCACCTCCCAACTGTTTATCCACACGAGCTCTCACCTCCGCCCTGTCTTAAAATCCTTGTGTGTGTGACCTGCCTCCTAGCCTCAGTGAGTCAGTAGGGTGGGCCACGCCGCGTCTGCACCTGGTTTTACACTCTAGGTGCAGAAGCTTCAAGAGCCGAATCCATAAAATCATAAGTTTCCCCAGACCTACACGGAAAGCTTTTTTTGTTAGCAGGTCTCCAGCTTCGACCCACCTACATGGTGTCCAGACTTCTGTATATCAGGTTCTGATTGATCAGGATCTTTATCCTGTTCTCTTCTGTGTTCCTCCAGAACCTCTTGGGACGAGGGGCAGGAAGGGAGAGAGTCAGGAGCATCTGAGGCAGCTTTCTCCTCCTCCTCGAAGCTAAGCCCTTGATTCCATCCTGATTTCCATTTCCTCATGTCACCAAATACCCAACCTCTCCCGCATTTACTTCCTACCCCGGCCTCCCAGGCCTCTGTCCTTGGCTTTCTGTCCAGCTAGTCTGACTCCAAACAAGGTCCAGTCAGGAACTACCCCAGACCCAGAGGCCATCTCAGCCCTGTCTTCCCTTGAAGGCTCTCTGAGCGTGTGACATTTCCCCTTCCCCTTCCCCTGTCTTTTCACTTGGCAGCATCACCATTACCCACCTGTCACCATACTCAGATACTCAGGAACCCTCGTGTTCGATCAGTTGCCCCGTCCTGGCTCCACAATGACTCTGGGCTCTTTCTCCACCTCCACCACTTCTCTCCCTCCTCGTATCTCTCAGCCACTCCTGACCTCACCGACCCCAGCCTCGCCTTCAAGGCTCTGCACCGTCACCAAAGTCATTTTTCTGAACTGCAAATGTGGTCCTGTCACCTGTTTACAAGCATTCAGTGGCTCCTCGTCACCCAGAGATTGATGTCCAAAAGCCTCAGCATGGCATTCAAGGGCTCCTACAGTGTGTCACCACCCTGAGCCTTCCCAGACTCACCTGCCACCCCCAGCCTGCACATTGCTTGCTGCGTCTCCATCCAAACTGTCAGGATCCTTCAGGTAGGGACTTTGTTTTGTTCATCTTCACCATCAGTGCCTAGCAGAATGCCGAGCACATGGTAGGTGCTTTAATTGGCTTTAATATAATTCAGTTATAATGAGGCCAAAAGATTGGGAGACAATTGCTACTGAAAAGATAATTTGTTATAGCTCCCAAGAAGAGAGGGCATGCCATGCCATGGAGGATTACACAGGGGCTGCGGGCAGAGGGGCACCTGGGTCCATCAGCAGACAGAAGGAGCAAAGGGCACACGTGGACAGGACCTGTCATCGTGGTTTCCACAGGGAGGAACAGACAAGGCAGGGCAAACAAGGTCTTGGCTAGTTTGAATCATTTCAGTGGGCTCGTGAGCACAGGGGCTACACCTAGCTGTCTGGCGCCTGGCCCTGGGGTGATTTGGGCAGGTGGACAGTGCCCTGAGTGTGAGAGCCCAATAAGGGAGGTAGATGGAGGTGTAGACTCTGGACTAGTCGGTTTGTATTTGAGAGGCATACTCCCTGGAAGAGGCAACGAGGGAGGCAGAAGGTCGACACAAGGTGATGTCAAGGTGTGTACAGCAAATGAATCAAGGACAGATGTTAACACATCAATTTTACAGAAACTAGAAGCACCATTAATAGAGTAGGTGCTTAAAGGAAGTAGAAAGAATGACCAAATGGCTGGATGGATGGATAGATGGGTATACAGCTCACATGCTAACAGTTTCAGGTAGTCTAGAGAGGTCACTGAAGCATTCTGATTTTCCATCTTTTAGTTTTTTGTATATTCCAAATAATGAAAATGAGGGTTTGTGCATGAAAAATCTCTCAGAAAAACTTGAGAAATAAAACAGTTTTTTCCACAGCCTGGCTATGATAGATATATACCATTTCTTCACAATTTTTCCTTCTAATTATGGTTAGACATAAAACTCCTATTACAGTTCTAAGGGGGGAATATGGGATTTGCATTTACCGTGCCAATAAATGCAATAAAAACGGCAATATTCTGGTTTTGAAGAGCTCGTTTGTGCTGATGAAGTCCCAGATCTGGAGCGGGAGGCTCAAGGTCAGAGAAAACAGAGGATTTGTGGGAGCTGAGCCTCAGTGTGGTCTGGTGGCTTCAGAAATAGCCAAATTGAGACCAGTACCCCTGATGTCTGACACCCACCCCAACTCTCTCTCTCCCCCCTGTGTTGCAAGTACCAAATTTTAAACGCCAATTAACAAATGACTAATGATTTCAAACCTAATGCAGAGATGTTTCCAAAGGAAGCCACACTTTGGAATAGAGCGGAAATCCAACTCTCAGACGCATCCCAGACACATTCCTGTTGTCCACTCCCCACTTTTCTGTGAGCTTTGTGTGATCATAAGGGGATTCTTAACTCTTTCAGGCTGTCGTCACCAAACTCATTAAAACACCCTGCCAGCTTACATCATACAAATTAATATAAATCCAAACGAGGGTAAAGGAAGTAAGATTGCACTTCTAAGACGGAAGACGGCAAACCACTGCCACGACTGAAATCTCATTTTCAGTGATTTGGTCTCCCATTGGAACAGTGTCAGAGGACAGTGAGGGGCTCAGAAGGCGAATGGGAAGCCGAGATTTCCACCATTCCCAAAAGGAAGGCCACCGGGGGCTCGTACGGCTTGGCCTTTAGCTGGAAACTAATAAAACGTAGGGCAATAAAACACATTATTGCAGTCAGTACAAGAGAGACAGTACTCAGTTAAGCAGGCCAGAAAGTTTATTGCCTATTTCGCAGGCCCCAGTTCATTAAGCGTCCTGTTGACAACCGTGGTGGTTCCAAGTTCTAAATGAAGTCGACTCTCCCAGCAATGAAAGACTTGGGTAACTTCAGACTAAACTTCCATTGTTTTCCCCACAGGGCATCAGAAACAGGACTGAGCCATGGAAACGCTGGCGACAGGGCACAAGGAGCGGATCAGCGTGCCCAGGCCTGGTTATGGGAGACGTACAACAATCCTATGCTAATGAGAAGGCCTTGTCGGGCGCCTGTGGGACTTGCGTGCCACCACCGCCACCGTCCCCAGCCGCCAACACCGAAATCGCATCTTCTGAAATGCTGCTAGCTCACCACTCGCTTTCTTTGTGCTGGGCACACTGTGGTAGCAGCACAGTGCCGGCTCTGGAAGCTACCAGCTGGTCTTCCTTTCGCCCTGCCTCTGCCCAGGCCAGGGGCCCCTCTGCATCCCATCACTGGATAAATTTGCTAACTGGCAGGAAAACTTCCCATTTTAAAAATTCCTGCTCCCTCCCCGGGGTCCTGCTTTCTGTAGGCTCCTACATGCAGCAAAGCTTTCCTTTTTTCTCCTTCAAGAGATGAAGGAGACTTGGCTAAGCAAGGATCAGGGGGTTCTCAGCCTCTGGGGGGGGCTCCTAACTCTCACCTACCCCCCATTGCAGCTCCCCCTGTCCCCAGCCCTGGGAAACAGTGGGCATCAGAAGGAGAGCTAGGGTCCTCTCTCTCCTGGGATGCATGACTTGTCCCCAGGTCCCATAACACTCATGCTTGTAACAAAAGTCTCTTCTTGTCCATCTTTCCCCACAGTCGGTCAGTCCCTGAAGCAACATGGCCTCTGCTTTGGCCCAGTTTTGCCATTAACCACTAGTCCCCAGATCCCAAGGCCTGGTGACTATGACACATCCTGAGAAGAACTTTTCCTTTCTTGATTTCCATGACAATCCCCAGCATCTGTTAAAAATATCATGCCAGGTGATTCAGATGCACAAACAATTCAGGATGGGGACCCTGAATATTATACCTACACATAATGTAGTAGCTGTTACACTGAAATAATATTTCACATATACTGTGTCAGTCCAATTATGTACTAGATATTAGATGATATGAAATTATTGATGAATTTTCTTAGGTGTGATAATAGTATTGTAGTCGTTAGGAAAATTTACACACTCATACAAGAGAGAAATAGCTAAACCATATATAGCAAAACATAAATGAATCTAGATGGAGGGTATATGGGTATTTAATGTATTATTATTTCAACTTTTTTCCCAGTTTGAACATTTTCATAACAAAAAGTTAAAATAAAGAAACAGCCAAATAAAATATTTCATATAACTATAATTTATTTTAAAGAGAAAAAAATAAAACCTTTATTATATAAAGTTTTTCCATGTCAAAATATGTTAATCATTCAGAAATCTAAGAGAAAATGGCCCTAGAAAGTGACAAAGACTGTGCTCTGAGGTGATAATGAGGGTGCAACTCTGGGGTGGATGTCACTTGAGCAGACTTTGGGGAGGGCATTTCCCCAGCAAATCCACTGCTGAGAGTTTACCCTAAGCAAATAAGAAAACAAAGGGGTTAAGACATATATATAAGGATGATCAAGAAAGCATAGTTTTTAAAAGAAAAAAAACTGGCAATCAACAAATCATCCCTTAATAGGGGGCTGATATAGCCATGGGGTAGGATAATATTCAGCCACTAAAATTAAGGATATATGTCTATAATATATGTTAACTTGGACAGAAGCCCACAGGTGAAAAAGTCAGGTCAGATACAGATAAAAACAAGGAGAAACTATAGTTCCTGAGGGAATTTTTTTGTTTTGTTTTTTGTTTGTCGTTTGGTTTTTAGTCTTTGTTTTCCTAGAAAATTTTTTAATGATCATTTATTACTTTTGTAATTAGGAAAAAACAAATGGCCACTTGCATTTGGGAAAGGAAAGGACACAACTCTTCTCACCCGGAGTAAACCAGTGGGGCACGGCATGTGCCGAGTGGCCCTGCCCGTCCCCAGGGAAAGGATGGACAACTGTTGACAGAGCTCCCTTCCTGCCCAGCCATGGCTGATGGAACGAGCCTGCCAGGACGCCTCCCAGGGGCTGATGGGTTATCCATGCGTGCAGTCCTCGGCTTCTCAGAAAGAAGAGTACACACTGTTATGATCTTTCTCTCCAGGCATGCCAGGCTGCATTTCATAGTTTGATTGAAATTATGCCATCCAGTCTGTCTCTCCACAAACAAATGGAATATTCTTAGCCGCCAGCATTTGGAGGCGCACAGCTTGCATCTTTTTATGAAGAAAAATAAACACTGTGTATTGTTAACAACCAAGCCATGATGGATAAAACATGCCTGCGATCGAGAACCACTTGCACGGCCCAGGCCACCGACTAGAGGCTGGTGGGGGACAGCAGAACGGTGCTGGAGAACAGGCCTCAGGTGGGCGCTGCAGGAGACAGGTGGGAGCTATGTGTGGACGTGCCATGGGGGGTGGGGATTCTCACCTGGTCACATCCTCACCATTCCTACAGCACACAAGGCACGTGTTGTTTACTCCATTGGTGACATTCAGTGGTGGCATCCAATTTCCTCTGTGCTTCCAGCCATGACTCAAGTGCTTCAGATTCACCCCTCCCGCCAGACATCTTCAGGCTGCTCTGAGGACTGGACAGAATCTCAACGCACTCACGTGTCATTTTCCAACTCATTCCTTAGGACAATTGCTTTTCTGAAGGACCTCATAGGGCCGCAGTCCTAGAGCAGTGGTTCTCAAAGAGTGGTCCCCGGGCCAGCAGCAGCAGCTGGGGTCTTAGGAAATGCTTAGATCCTGCTCTAGACCTGCTGAAGAGGGATGGGCAAAGGACAAAGGTGCTTGCCGAGTGAACCTACACCCATCCACACACTTTCTAGTTGACCCATGAGCTCTACTCATGTCTCTTTGGCCAGAACTGTGTCAGATGGCCACTGCTCAGTGCAGGGAAGGCTGGGAAGGCAGCTTCTGAGCTGAGCCCATTAGCATCCCACCCCCTCGATACACACACACACACACACACACACACACACACACACACTAAAGCAGGGTCCTGTCCCTAAAGAAGGGAAGGCAGGCTCCCGAGCAGGGAAAGGGAGTGCCTGCCATGGTTATTTGGTGTCTCTACTTCACCCTTCCTCTCTCAAGCCCTCACAGAGAAAAGATGAAGGAGCGCCATGCGCCATCTGCACATGGCAGACCCAAGGGTTCCTCCGGCTGTCCCGTGGGTTCAATCCAGATCACCTTCTGGGCAAGAGCAGGAGATGGTTGCCCCTCTCATGTCCTCTCCCATCTCTCATCTTTGGGTGATACTCCACTCATTGCCTGTTCCTGCTGGATACTGGGAAGATGGCACTACCCTGCGCAATCTCCTCTGCTTCACAAGGGCACTTTCCGTATTTGGAAACACCCGTGACCTCACTGTTTCTCTGTGCTGCAGGGGTACTGAGTGACACCTCACCTTACGCTCTTGAGTCCCTCAGTGGCTTGTCTTTGGTAGACCTGAGGCTCTTGACCTGCTTTTACAGAGTGGTTCACTGTGGTACTTGCCGAGGATCAGTGCTGATTACAGCGGGAAAGCCTCGTCAAGGATGTCTGGACATATCCGCCATGTTCCAGTCAACCGTTGCCACATAACAAAACACCCCAGAACTTGGTGGCTTAAAGTTGTAACTTATTCTGTCTCACAGTTTGGTTGGTTTACTGGCCTCAGCTAGAGGTTCTCACAGGGCCTCTCACAAGGTTGCAGTCTGATGTCACCTGGGGCTGCGTCATTCAAAGGCTCAACTGGCCTCCACATGTAAGACGGCACGTGCTCAATGCTCACTGTCAGCTGAACACTCAGGGGAGTGCTGGAGACTGGAGCACCCACACATGGCTTCTCCACCCTAAACAAGCTGGGTTATAAGAGGGAATGTTCCAAGAGGCCCACACGGACGCTGTAAGGCTCCTTATGAGCTAGTCTTGGAAGTTCCGGCCACATTGTATGGTGAAGCAAGTTACTCAGGCTAGCCCAGATTCAAGAGGAATGGAATTAGACGCCATCTGTCAATGGGGAGAGTAGCAAAGAATTGGTGGCCATTTGCAATCTGCCACACTTTGTTTTATAAATAAGGAAACTGAGGCCCCATCCATAGCCACTCATGCTATTAATGGCAGATTCTGAACTGATATTTAGCCCCCACCCACCCCCATTCCAGCCCAGCAATCTTGAGCATTGCTGATAAAAGTGATAAAGTAGCTTTTTGCTGATAAACACAAATTCTATCCGAATTATAGGGAAAAGACTGTCCTGAAGCAGAATTTCCAGGCTTTGTTATAGGGAATATTCATTGAATATCATATTCTTCACAAAACTTCATAAGATTTCTCCCTGTGTTAAATATGGTAGGAAGATGTGGCTGTCCATACAGGTAGAAAATCCACCTGTAACAAATAAAAACAGTAATAACCTCTCATGGACACTCAACTCAAAACTAGATCCTGGAAAAATTCCCAAAATTTCTGTGACAAGTATTTGCCCAGCCTCTATATTTTGAGTGTTACAAAATACACCATAAAGAAGATCTCTGCCTGTGGGAATTTATACTCTGAGGCCAGGATCAGAATGGGTAGAGCTGTCTTAGAAAACAGACTTCCCTCAAAGACTCCCTCACCACATCTTTCCCAGACACACCAATACCAACCCAAAGGGTAGGACTTCCTGCCAGAGTGTCCTCATCATCTGTGTGGGAGAAATTTTAAGATATACACAAAAATCCAGTCTCCAATTTTTCCAGTTTTATCTGGCCATATGGCCACTTGCATAAGAACTGTACTTCCCAGCTGCCTGTGCACCACATTCAGACCCGTGGGACATGTACTGAGGTGATGTGTACAATGTCTGGACCACGACCTGGAAGGGATGGGGCCCACCCTCCACCTACCTCTCCTCCGCCCTTTCTGCTGGCTGGAATGCAGATGTGCCAGTAGGAGCCAGAACAGCCACCGTGGATCCAAAGGATGGAAGCCTGCTGTATATGACCATGTGGTAGTCACCGGTGCTGCCTGCCACATTTAGTTCTCCACTCTCTCTGGGAACACCTATAGGAGGATTTCTAGCCATTGAGCTGTGTCACTTCCAGGCTGAGCATTTCATTGCTGATAAAAGGCCCTTGCTGTGGCCACCAGAAATGTTCCAGACAGTGGCTGTTCCATCAGCTTGAGTTTCATATAAGGATGATGCCTCTTTGGTGACTCTCAGCAGACAGATAGCACAAGGGAGAAATAAAACCTGGTTGTTTTCAGCCACTTAGATCCAGAGGATTGTCTGTTACTGCAGCATAGCCTATCCTTTCCTGACTACTACACCAAGCAACAAAAGAGAAGGATCTTGGGTCCCTAAAATCATAACACCACTGTCACTCCTGTACCACTCACATTGGTATGAGAGAAACAACCTTTATCTTTTTCTAAGGTACTATTATTTTGGTGGTTCTTTAGCAACCAAACGATCTTTTTACTAAGATAATTATCTGTAAGGGATACAATTTTGGAAGGCATTTGGACTCCTAGTGATAAGAAAGGGCACCGGAAAGGTGATCTTTTAAGTTCTGAGCATTTTTGAATGTCCAAGTTTGGGCAAATGAGTCTAATCCCACAGCAGAAATTCTGAAAGCCGGTGTCAAACCCAAACTCTAGTTATCCCACCCAAAGTGGTCAGGGAGCCAGAGTCTTTATCCACCAATTCCTGAGAGTCATTGGTGGAGTGTGGCTCCTGGGGACAGTAATTTTTCAGCACCAGTATGCCTGACATACTGACAGAAAAGCCCTCAGGTGAAGCAAGGTAGGTGCTGGCCGTGTTGAAAGGTGGCCCGTCTACATTGCGGAGGGAAGAGCGAGAAGATACAGACAAGGCGCCCACAGCAGGTGCCACGTGCTTCTAGGTCCTCACCTCTACCCTGAGCCCGAGCTTCTGTGTGTGGTGCCAACAGGGAGGACATCTTCAATCCCGCAACCATGGCTGTCTGAAGAAAGGCCCCAGGCAGCCCAGCCCCTGCTTAGCTCTTGAGCCTTTTGTTCTTTCTTTATGTATTCGGTGCTAACCAGACTGAGCATCTGTAGCTTCTCCAATATCCCTGCCTGTCACACTCCGGCCTTTTTCATACTCTGCTTCTGTGGTTTAGAATTCTCTTCTCTGGCTCCAGAGGCTGACATTCATCCTACAGGTCACCAGCTTAGATGTAACTTCCTCTAAAAAGACTTCGCTAGCCACTGAGGTCCAAGTAGGATGCCCATGCTCTGAGCTCCCTTTGCCCAGGTCTCCCAGTGTCTGCCCCAGCCTGCCTGGCCATCATTCATTAGTGCTCATACTCTCATCCCCTAGATCAATGGCCCAAAGTGAAAACTTGACCAGCAGCTGGAGCAAGAAGATCTGAATACAAACGCCAGCAGTAGGCGAGAGCCCCATTCTTGCCATTCTTGTAAGAAAAGGGCACTCCTTCCATTACCCAAGCATGACCTATTCTGAAATAACTGTCTCTGAGCACCTTGATCACTAGATTGGCCATTTTTGAGACATTTTCTTTCATAAAACAGAAGTCACTGGGCTATAGTTGCTATGTAAGCAGTGAGCAGGAGAGGGAAGGCCTCTGGGTCGATCTCCAGATTTCACATGGTAACAGGGAAATTACCACCCACTCCCACCAAAAGGTAACCCCACACTCCTGCGTGGAAGGGGCAGCTGTGCTTCCTGTGCTGTGCTTTGAAACCAGCATCTCGCCTCTCCCACTCAGTGTCTCCTCCCTCCTTCTGCCCTGGGAGTTTCCTAGGAAAGCATCCTTTTCCCCCTAAAGTAATAATCAACTGTCACCAGTCTCCCTGTTATAAACAAATAAAGAAGAAACACAGGCAAAGGAGCAAACATGAAATAAGATGTTAAAGAATACCGTTTTTCACCAAGAGGCCAGTGGACTCCCCAGATCCTCCCAAACAGCCCATTGCTATTGTTTGAATGATGGTGTCCCCTCCCAAATTTATGCTGAAAATCCCCAACATAACAGTATATTAAGTCATGAGGGTGGACGCAAAGTCCATTTGCTGTCAGAAGAAGATCTCACCTCCCCCACCAGCTCATCCACGATGATCCAGGCTCCTGGTTCGTAGAAGCTTTTATGTCTGTTTGACAACCCACAGGAGAGAAAGCCACTCCATGCACAGCAAGCTGCAAAGCTTTCTGGAACAAGGGGTTTAAAACTCACCTTTTTTGAATAATCCCAACTCTGAGAGAAACAAATACAAACAAGAATTCTTCAGCTGTGGTCTGTTGGAATATCTGGACATTTTTCCCAGCATGTGACATCATTTTCCTTCCAGACTTCAATGTTAAAAATAGTCTGGCAAACCCTTTGAACCACCGTCTTCCTAAAACACAATATGGATTGTAAGTGTGTTTACCACTTTGAAGAAGCGCTTTGTGACATGAGACATGCTGACAAGCTGTTCCAGGGGCCTGACCGATGCACAGTGGGATCTGCAGACGTGTTGGACTTACGCTAAACAGACACACACACACACACACACACACACACACACACACATGCACACATGCTGCTCTTCCATGGCTCAGCCATTCCAAACTCAAACATGAGGCCCCCACTTTCTCTCTCCTGTGCAGGTATATCAGAAAGATGCCTGATTAGGTAAGATTTTCTGTCTAGGTGGACTCGCACATTCTGTTCCAGAAAGAGTCTCTTAGGTGACCTCTCGCGGCTCAGTCAAGGTGAGGTGAGTAGGCCTCCTCTGTCCTGGGGCCTTGAAAAGAGCTTCCCCTTCTACTACCACTCAATATGCAGAGCCAGTTGCTGGGGAGGAAGTGAGGACATTTGCTGTGGAGCCAAAGCACCTCCTGGGAGCACAGGGATGGGAACTGACCTGTGTCTTTGAGAGTCACGGTATCAGGGCCTCCCAGACTGGAACATTTTGGCCAAGGCCAGCTGTCCCCCACCAAAACTCAAATCCACCGTAACCAGGGCATGAAGTCCCATGACTGAGTCTCACAGGCACCTGCTGGCTGCTCTGGCGAGGGCTCCACACCCAGGCCCTTCCCATGTTCAGACGTCCATGTCCACCTACATCCACAGGAGAGATGTCAAAACCAATTGAGAGGAGCAAGGCTTGGCCTCCTACCAGAGCAGAGGCAGGTAGCCCGAAGGTCCCAAGCGTTCAAGAAATGAATGCTGTGGGTGGCAGTTACTCCTGCTCATCCCCTCAGAGTCCTTGGTCAGACCCAACATACCAGTCTGTTCAACTTTTTCTGAGCATCTTCAGGCCCGCAACCCACAGGAGGTGGTAACCAGCAAAAGAGCTTGCCCTTGGTCTATGCAAAAGCAACTGGAGACCCCAGCCAGGGGAGTCCAGCCCTCAAGTCCCCACCCTCCATGCCCAGGCAAGCCCAGGGCCATCCATCGAGCAGCAGCACCCTGCAGTCTCCTCCTGTGTCATCCACCCATCCACCTCTGCCAAGGGTGCTGAAGAGAAAAAGAGCACCAGGTTCAAAACAACTCTAAGGAATATCTGTCTTCCCCAGCCTCCCATCTCTGCCTGCATCCATGTATAGATGGGAACTCACTCCTCCTGGGTCATGCCAACCCTTACGCTCACCCAGAGCCTAAGGGGCCCTCTAGAGCTGGTGCAATCTTTCCAGTGTGTGACCCCTGCATCCACCTCCTGAGCAGCTCTCACCTCTATGGAGGCATAAACATGAAACAGTTTTCTTTTATTCCAATGATTTTTTTCAATCCTACCTTGTCAAATCTCCATTTCCTTCCTTTGATGACATTGTGCGCTCATACTACAGATTTAACTTTGAATTCCATTTAGGCCTCACCTTCTTCCCTCCTCCCTGCTGGCCTGAGAGAGAGCCTGAACCAGTGCAGAGAGAGGGTCACGGGCGGGCTCTGAGTCCTTCTTCAGGGCAGTGCTCCTCCAGGGTGCTGGGGTGAGGGCCTGGGAGAGGAGAATGAACTGTGCTTCTTTAGTTCATTGAGTCCCAGCACAGTCCTCTCACTGTGGGTGGCCTCTGCTTCTTGGGCTCAGAGTTAGGGCCTACATTTGGCCGGGCTATAAACCTCCCTGTTGGTTGTTGCAGCCGCTGGCACCCTCTGGGGCAGGTGTTTGAGGGGGTGCATGTCCTGAAAGCCCTGCAGGGTCCTTCATGCAGCACAGCTCCCTGCAGTTTCCTAGTGCCCTCAGCCCGTGACAACTGCATACATCCCACGGCCCTGTGGCAGGGTGGGCCCACTGTGGGGCAGGACACTCAAGTGGGACTCACGAGAACCATCTCAAGCCCAGCTGCCTTCCACAAGACCCCTCCCTGGGCCACAGAAACTCATGCATCCCTGTTCCTATAGGGCCAGTTGGTTCAGAGAATTTTGTTCATTGGTGATCTCATATGCACTAAATGCAAAGATATGACCACACTTGATAAAAACAGCCTGAAAATTCCACCTTTCCGACATTAAAAAGTCAAGATGGACAAAATCACAATCACTCCAAGAAAATGGCACATTGTAGTTGATTCAAAAACGTAGGAGAAGAAAAAAAGAGTGGCTGAGAGTGCTATGAAGTTGTGCAGTTTTCTCTTAAGAATGTCCACATACTGTAAATAGCTCAAACGTGGACACCCAAGCTGGCTGAGCTGGGAGGCCCGGCTGGGGCGGGCAACCTCCCAGAGCCCCTGGCAGTCAGCAAGGACAGCACTGATCATCCACCAGGTTTTTATCTCTTATTCCACACTGAATGTTAACCACATAGAAATCCTTAAAATTCAACCCATTCTCAACAATTTGACTTTTTTGTAATGTGGAAAGTATATTTTCCTCATTTTCATATTCTCATAAAAAGGGAAATTAAAATAAACTTTCCATACACACAGAAAAAAATAAAAAGCATCACCCTGATACTGAAGCCAAATATGAACTTCTTAATTCATGCAATATGAAAGGCAGTTATTTTTGTTTATCAAAGTAGTCATGTCGCAGTGTCATTAGCAACATGCAGAACTCATTACATGATAGCTTGGCGGCTGGCTCTTGGTTGTTTTCTCTCCTCTTCTTTTTTCCTCCATTAGCACATGGTGCTGAAAAAGTAAACAGCCCCTCTCATCAACATCCCAATGCCAGCCGTTGACACGGTGCTGGGCCCCTACCAAATGATCAGAGGCCAAGGACGTGGGCTTTGGAGCATCCCAAAGAAACCAGAATTGACACAGGGAGGTAAACAAAGCTAGTGTTTGGCCTTCCTGGGTCTGTCTTTCCCAGCCAGTAATGCACATATCTATATGTCTTTTTTTTTTTCCCTCCCCATTACCTCCCATCCCATATTTCCCACCTCCATTAACGGTTGCACTTTCAAGCCAAAAACATTGTGCATAAAGATTGATTTCTCCATACTTCCTCTGCCCCATATCCAGCCCATCATCACTCATGCTCATACGTACACTTACACATACACTCACTCACACACAATCACACACACTCATACACACACATGCATTCTCACACATGCATGCACACCTCTTAATAGGAGATAAGCTGGAAACTTTCAGATAAGGAAAAAAAATGATGTATTAGGTTGGTGCAAAAGTAATTGCGGTTTTAGCATTGTTGAAACTTGCTATTTGATACTGAAATACATTCTTAAATAAATGTGGTTATGTTATACATCATTTTAATGTGCATTTCTCACTTTTTGTTTTTTGCTAATGATTTATTACTTGCTCTTTATTTTATATTTATTTAAGACTATGGAAAGGATATTATACAAAAAGCAAATTCGAGCAATTTTCCTATTTGAGTTCAAAATGGGTCGTAAAGAATTGGAGACAACTAGCAACATCAACAACCCATTTGGCCCAGGAACTGCTAACGAATGTACAGTGAAGTGGCGGTTCAAGAAGTTTTGCAAAGGAGAGGAGAGCCTTGAAGATGAAGAGCCTGGTGGCTGGCCATCGGAAGTTGACAATGACCAAGTGAACACAATCATCAAAGCTGATCCTCTTAAAACTACATGAGGAGTTGTCGAAGAACTCAACATCAACTATTGTATGGTTGTTCGACATATGAAGCAAATTGGAAAGGTTCTGAAAAGGCTCAATAAGTGGGTGCCTCATGAACTGACTGAAAATCAAAAAAATCATCGTTTTGAAGTGTCTTCTTCTCTTATTGCACGCAACAGCAATGAACCATTTCTTGATTGGATTGTGATGTGCAACGAAAAGTGGATTTTATACAACTGGCAACAACCAAGTCAGTGGTTGGACTGAGAAGAAGCTCCAAAGCATTTCCCAAAGCCAAACTTGCACCAAAAAAAGGTCATGGTCACTGTTTGGTGGTTTGCTGCCAGTCTGATCCACTACAGCTTTCTGAATCCCAGCAAAACCATTACATCTGAGAAGTACGCTCAGCAAATTGATGAGATGCACCAAAAACTGCAATGCCTACAACCGGCATTGGTCAACAGAAAGGGCCCAATTCTTTTCCATGACAACGCCCAATCACAGGTCACACAACCAACGCTTCAAAAGTTGAACGAATTGGGCTACAAGGTTTTGCCTCATCTGCCATATTCACCTAACTCACCTCACTTGCTAACCGACCACCACTTCTTCACGCATCTGGACAACTTTTGGAAGGGAAAATGCTTCCACGACCAGCAGAAAATGCTTTCTAAGAGTTTGTCAAATCCTGAAGCATGGATTTTTATGCTATAGGAATAAACAAATTTATTTGTTCTTGGCAAAAATGTATCGATTGTAATGTTTCCTATTTCAATTAATAAAGATGTGTTTGAGCCTAGTTATGATTTAAAATTCATAGTCCAAAACTGCAATTACTTTTGCGCCAACCTAATAGAAATGATACCATTTGTTCAAACAACTTGGTGATAAGGAAATTCTTTTTACAGACAGGCAATTTTTTTCAAATAATGTGGTCAAATGGGAGAAATACGCATGTCTTCCAGAGACCCAACAAGGTGGTCTCAAGTGAGAAATTAGTCCTGGTGGAGTCAAGTTGTGTTGGTCTTTAGGTCTTTTAGACGCAGGCTGCAGAGAGCCCAGCCCAGAGCTGAAGTCCCTGACTTCAACCCAGCTCGCCCTCTACTCACAGAACCGGATCTTTCTACTTCTCCACTCTGGATTCAGCAATAATCACGGAGGAAAGCTGAAGATTCTGAAGATATGAGAGATTATTGGGGATCTAAGGTTTTTGCCTTTGGGTAAGGGGTGGCATAGCTCCAAGACAGGACAGTGGGGCCCTGGGCAGGAGGATTGTGGGGTATAAGGAGGACAGACAGAGGAAATGAGGCCACACCCCTGTGGGCTGCCCCTAAAAGGCCCACACAGGAAAGCCCCACCCTCGCACAGCCTCAGGAAGTGGATGGAACAAACCAAGGGCTCACTTCCTATTTTTCTCACCTTCTTTCTCATCTAAATCTACAGGGCATTAGCACACTGTTCTGAACCCCTTGGTAAAGAAGCTCTCACACCTCAGCAGAAAAGGGTACACTCCCGCTGGTATGTGATGAGCCAGTGTGAGGCACAGCAGGTGCTGACCCAGCTGGAGGGGAGAGGCTCAGGTCTCCAGCAGTCCTCCAGTGAGACAAAGCAGGCCCTGCCTCACAGATTTCCCAGAATTGAGCAAGGCTCGGACTCTGGCCTGAAAACAAAATGGCAGACTGGTAAGATATGAATGATGGCAGCCCCTAGAACACGGCTTTATCCTCCCGCCCTCCCTCCCTTCCCCTTCTCCCCTGCCCTCCTCCCGTCTTCCTCTCCAAACACAACTGTAAGGCCTCATCCATCCAACCCAATCACCGCATATACACTCATCCAACGTTTCCCTTCCCAGCCCACCAGGAGGGCGTCTAGGGTCTTGGTTTGGCTGTGAGAGACAATGAGCAAAGTTCGATGTGAGATTAATAACAATAGTAACAATGATCATAATAATAATAAGCCAAAGCTCTGCTCAGAGCACTTTACTTACCTCCCTTCAGTTAACCCTCACTTCTGCATGGTGAGCGAGCCGCAGGCCAGTCTGCTGCCCGGCGGGTTCAGTGGCTGTTACTCGGCAGCGCTGCATAACAAGGCACCCAAACCCCGCGGCTCTCAACAAGCACTTACTCTCCTGTTCAGGGGTCTGCAGGTTGACACTGGTTCCGCTGACCCAGCCTGGACTCAGCGTGGTGTCCCTGCCAGGCTAACACTCCTCAGGAGGAGGAACTGCTCAGCAAACTCATTCACTGGGAATTTCTTTGCAGTTCTGGTGAAAAGGAAAATTATTTGGCAATTTATATAAGACCTGCAAGCCTCAGAGAACTGTTATTCTGTGATAATCTTGATCTACCCTAGAAGCCTAACTGAAATTTCAAGATTTATAGTTTGCATATGCTTGTTAAATTCAAGCACGTGATGTCTCAGGCAGAAACAGTAGTGACCTTAGTTTGCCGAAGTATGACAGTCGTCTGCTTTCCTTCTGGGCTGCTGGAACAGGCTGCCGCAGGCCCTGGCCGAGTGAGAGGCTGGGTCCTGTTTCAGGGAGCTCCTGGTGGGCTTGGTGCCCAGGGGCAGCTATCGCCAGAGGGAGATGGGGGTCAGATACAAGGAAGGGAGCTGAGAGGCAAACCTAAGAAACCCAACTGATTGTTGGCTCAGAAAGTGAAATCACAGGTTTACATGCTCCAATCCACTCTCTCTCTGTCTAAAACACAAATCTCATCCCATTACTTACTTGCTTAAGAACCATCCATAGCTCCCCACTGACTTATGGACGCAAACGCCATAGCACAGCTTCCAAGTGTCTTCACGAACGAACACTGTTTACCTCTCCTCGCCCACCAACCTCCACCCTCTGCTCTCTTGTTCCCTCTGCCTAGAATACCTGTCCTCCTTCCCCTCTCTCCCTGCCTCCCACCCCCGCCTGCCAAGCCCCTTCTGTCCTTGTTATAATTCCCGGCACTCTTTCAGATCCGGCTCAGTCTCACGTCATTGCAACACCTTTCCCAGAGGCCCATGTCAGGATTAGTCATTCCTTTGCCCCCTCTTGGCACTTTGTTCCTCCTGGCACATTGTGTTCTGTCTTCCATTACTGCTGTTTACGGAAACCACGCCCATCTCCTCCACGGGACTCCGAGTTCCTTGAGGATAAGGGCCACGTGTTGCTCACTCTTGCATTCTTTTCATCTGCTCCGGTGCCTTACACATCAGCACTCAGTAAGTGTGAAAAAGGGATACGTGAACGAACTCTCGAAATTAAGAGCCGCCGAACTAATAGGCAGCTCTTCTGTAGGTCACAAATTTAAGGGCAGCTAGCATTTCTACTCCAAGAATAGAACAATCAAATCATTTAGGCAACAGGAAGAAAAATGTATTTTCTGATAGACCTATAAACAACAGAAAGTACAACTTCTAAACAAAGGACAGGAACATCAAACATAAAATGCTGGGGGGAAAAAATCAATCCTGAGGTACTTTGCTGCAATGCTGCAAAAGAATCAAAATTGTAACCAGTATTTGGGCAATGGCCTGACATTTTGTGCCTTTCAAAATACAAAATGTACCAACATAACCGCAGAGCAGCGATCAGACAACTAGTGTCACAGCGAAGTCCATTACCAGATCCCATTTGCCCGGATTTCTCCTTTCACACGAGCTATCATCTTGTGCTCCCCGATGCTGCCACTTAAAAGCCTCATTATTAGGCGTAGGAAGTACACATTTGGATGGGCAGAGTGTTTGCAATTATATTTTAAGGTGCTTCCCAGAGCTATAAAGTCAAAGCTCTAAATGGCATGATGGACAATGTAATTGTCAACAGAATATGAAACTAGTCCGACATTAGAGTCAGCGCTGCTAAGCCCAGAAGGATGTGCCAGCAGGGCAGACACACCAAGAGGACCTCCTGAGGGCTTCAAGGAGCCATCAGAAAGCTGGGTGACCTCAGGCACGTCACTTAACCTCTCTTGGGCTGAATTTCTTCATCTAACAAAGACAGTGGAATTTAATGACCTCGGAGGGCCCTTTGCCACTAAAAGTTCTACGAAGGACAGAAAAATTTAAAAATATTAAGTAGAATAAATGAAACTAAGCCAAAGGGGCCACTGTCCACAGAGCTACACTATTTATGAGGCTGTTATTTGGTGCTGAGCTTTGCGCCTGATATCCTACAAATATAATCAAATCCATACTCAATCCAAAACAGCATTATTTTTGCCATTTTACAGAAGTGGAAACTAAGGCCCAGGGAGATCCGGTAGTTTGTCCAAGGTCACCTCGCTGGCTAAATAACAGGGGAGTGGGAGATGAACTCAGGTCTGATAAATCCAACACAAGCTCTTTCAACTAAGCTGTGCTTCCTGTTTTTTGGTTATTTTTTGTTCCAAGACATCAACATTGTTCATTATTCACAAATCTCACAAATTACACCTTTGTGTCACAACATTGCTGTGATTTTTCCTTTTCAAGGCTGCCTCTATAAGTTATTTAAATCAGGCTCCACTTATACAACGTGACTTTCTAAGGCCACACCAGGCCCTGTACCCTTCCTGGAGATATCCCTCATGAAGGGAAACACTCCTTTTCCCAGGACTATGAGGACACAGTTCCACCAGTGAGGACTACCAAATATGGACACAAGCCTGATAAAGACACCAAAGCTGAATTAGTCAGGTCCAAGGGTTTCTTGAGGTAGCCCTTCTAATGGTGCATTGACTAAAGTGTCTCCAATTTCCATGAAGTTTTAGGGAATTTTTTTAACCCAAAATGAAGGGTCAATTTATAGGCAGTTTTAAGCAAGACATAAGACTATAAAGCATCTATCTCTTCCTTTCCTTCCCTCTCCTTGTTATAAATGTACACTGCGGGAACAGAACAGACTAAACTCCTTCTGAGTTGGACCATTTTCCTGCAGCCAACAGGTTGCTGCTATTAATTTGGGTTTCAAGTCAGGACAGTTATATTTAACTAAATGGACATTGAATCCTCCACCCAGCACAAACAAATCCCTCCTTAGGAAAGTAGGCCTATGAAAGACTGTCCCTTTGAGCAAAGTCAGACAATTTGACAGAATCCACAGTTAATAAGATTCCAGGATTCCCAAGCTGGGATAACAAAGCAAACTTACCATGGAAGGTGGAGAACATGCAAGTTGGGTTGATAAGGGGGGAGGTTAAAGACTGAAACAATCATTGGAAAGACCCACGGGGAACTTATTGTACCTTTTGTTGTTACATCTGTCCCTTACAAATTCACAGGCAGACGGTTTTGATGCAGGATGGGGATGATTTAAATAATAGCATACCGAAGAACTAAAGGTAAAATCTTGGTCTGCTATGTCTGGCTTTGACCCATTTGTCTTCTCATGTGGACCTGTAAAATGAGACAATTTTTGAAACAACTTTCCATTTGTCTAAGTCTTTAAAAATAAGTTTCATTGTTCACGTACGAGCTGGCATTTGTGTACAATCCAACGCTTCAGTTCTTTGGGCATGGGGCTGGTGCCTGCTGATTCAGCAATTGCTTCGGCCCATCCATTCTGTTCCGAGCCCACGAAGCCCTCCAGCACAGGTGAGAACACCTACCCGCCAGGTTCCACTCACACGCGGAACCGGCAGGGCGATGGGGTCTTGCCACCCACTCAGTCCGCAGCCGGTCTCCACGCACAGCCGCCTGCGCTGCTCCCCAGTGCGTCCCAGGCAGGCGCGTGGAAGGTAACAGGGCATGATGCACTTGTGGTGCTTCCCCCACGAGGCGACACTCACACTCCAGGTTTACTCATCAGCGGTTTCTCATCATATGGAGCCTCTAGACTTACAAACAAATAGCATAGAAGATATTTATTCTAGAACCATATATTTGCATTTTTTTCCTCAGGCTATGAACCTTTTCCCAATTAACCATGTTCTCTTTATCCCAGACTAGACAATAGGACAGTTCTGCTTCTATTTTCTCTTTTTGTTTTAATAACAATAACAAAAAAGTTTATGGTGGGTATAATTGGGACACTAGACCACGTAATGGCCACATTGCTATCTGAATTCCATTGTCCTTACCCACAAGGAGACATGTGCTGGGGGGACAGCACCATAAACAGAGCTATCCCTAAGAAATTCAATGTGGTGGGACAGAGGCCGCCACCCTGCTTGAGTTTCCAAGTTTCAGGATCCAGAGCTTGGACTCACAGTGTACATCCCACTGTTTCGCCACACTGGTTCCTTGCAGTGGTGGGCAAAATGGGGGGCCCAGGTCTATAAGCCCATTCCTGCACCATGTGCTATGACATGTGCTCCCTGGTCAGATACTGTGGAATCTGGAATGACAACCTTGTACCACCACTAGTGATGGTTCTCAGTAGCTGCTTTCTTGCTTGACTTCAATAAGAATCAATTGATTTTCCAACATTTATTAGCTGTGTGTCCTTTAGCTAATTTCCACAACTGTAAAATGGGGGTAGTAACACCTATCATTGGGTTATTAGGAGGATTAAATAGGCATATATATGAGGCACATAGGTCAGGCCCGTAACGTAGCAGGCACTGAGCAAACACTAAGTCTTTATTATCATCAAAGGAAAAAGTCATTGCTTTATTCACTCTAGGCATGGGACAGATTGGCATGCTTCACAGCGGTCTTACTAAAAGGTTTTATAAGTTTGATGGGTTTATATGTTAAGATACGGTGAAACATATGAGAATAACATCTATTGGATGTTGGGCAGGGGGGGAGGGGGGAGGAGGGAGAGGGGACAGGTATATGCATACACAAAGAGTGCGATGTGCACCACCCGAAGGATGGATATATTTGAAACTCAGACTTGGGGGGGAAGGGGGACAAGGGAAACATACGTAACCTAAACATTTGTACCCCCATAATATGCTGAAATTAAAAAAAAAAAAAAAGATACGGTGAAATTTACCGTACCAAATTAACTAGAAGCAAAGCCAGGTAGAGTCCCAGCGCTCTCATTGGTTAGGATGCCCATGCTTCTGAGTTTGGTACACACAGCCTAAGAACTCCCCATATTGGACGTCTTCCACAAGGCGGGCGGGAGCAGCCCCTGTCAGAATGGTTAGAGAGACAGTCATCTCCCTTCTGGTTCTCAACTCCTGCGCTCACGCTCTTAAGAATTACCCAAAACCGAGCTTAGCCAATGATTAACAATTCTTTGTGAAAGTTTTGCCAACAACTCTATAATTAGCTACTACAAATACAAAGTTGGAATGTTTGGGTCATCTTATTTTTGTTTTGTATTATAAAAATGTTACAATACCTCTAGCTAAAATTGCAACTAGAACAATGGATCATTTGCGGACTTATTTCTAAAACTTATTTCGTGGCCCTGCCAGTTAAAGGGACAATGAAGCTACAGAATAAACTTTCCAGTAAAAACATAAATTCTTTAAAGAAAATGAAGCAAAAGTTTACTTTAGACAGGTCTGTTAGATAAAATGTACTTTAGCTGAGTACGTTAGACAAAATTCTTTTCCTTCACACCACAGATATAAAACCAGCCTTTCAAGCCTTTACAGAAACCAGAAAAGACAGGTCCATTACCTATTTTGTTAAACATAAAATAAAAAAAGACTCAAAGGTCTCTTTCATTTTAAAAAAGTATAAAATGGTTAGAAACAAAAATGGGATGTACCGCCATCCTCCCAACCATCCATAAAATAGGGATTTGGGAAATAGAACCATCATCCCACAGGCTAAAAATGTTTCCATTGAGGTTGTTTTCACAAGGCACCTAGGAGAGTGTTCACCATACTAGACATTGTGTCAGTTTTAGCTCTCCCTGCCCTCCTCAGAACCCTAAGACATGGAGTGATAAACAGTTGCGTATTTTCCCAGTATCATCAAATAGCTGACAGAAGCCTGGCTGGCTGGCTCACTTGTGGAGATGGCACAGGCCACCAGCTAGCTGAATGGAGAGGAAGCACAGAGTCACCAGCAGACGGGTGGAGGCTCGGGTCTGAGTCCCTGCTGTGCTTTGCACTAGCAAGTCCAGCTAAGTCACATGGTCTCTCTGAGCCTCAGTTCCCTCACACGTAAAATGGAAATATTGATGATTAACAGTGTTTTCATGATGCTGAAATGAGGTAACTTTTAGGAAAGCACTTCTTAAACCTTAAAGGGCGTTCAAATGCTCTTTGCGTGGATGAAAAGGCAGGGACTTGCGGTTCCAATCAGTGAGTGGATGGAAATAGCTTTGAAATGGGTAAATGAATAATGCTAAGACTTTGTGTCATTATATTTGGTCATGCTAGATATTTCCAGCTCTTACTCTCAGTCTTTGCATAATGGGTCTAATTGATGTAACTAACAAAGGGATCTCTAATCCTTCTCAGCTTGCTCCCTGGGTCCATCTTGTTATCACTATGCACCATTAAAGAGGTACTCAGTTTCCATATAAATATTTAACAATATTTGTGTCCTTCTCCACAACCAAGAGAACTTTCAGGATGCTGAGAAGCCAGCTCCTGGGACAATATTAACTCTGAACAAACCAATGACAAGTCTTACCACTGGAGAAAATACTCCCTGAGTTTAGAACAGTGATGACAAATATGTGGTTCATTTCTGGTCTGGCCTAGAAAATTTTTCTGGTAGGCACAAAATAAAAATCAGTGTCTGACACAGTTGAGTGGACATCTGTGGTTTCTGCCTTCCCAGAGTGTCCCTTTGGGTAAAAGAACTCATCTCTTTCTATTAACTTCTCTTAGGACATGTGCTCTGGGTGGAGTCATCCCTTCTGGAACAGACACTGTGGGTTGCTGGTTTTTTAGAGAGGTGTCAGACATACCTGTGTAACAGACGCTACTTTGACTGGTAATAAAAAATTTCAATTCAAATAGCTTAAACAACGAAGGTGACTTAATAGGTCCATATAAATGACACAATTTGCGGTTTCATGTACAGCTTGATACGGGGCTGGGCTGAGATGATGAAAAGATCCAGTTTCCCTCAATACCTGGGCTCTCTTCCTTTGGTGTTGGCTCATGCAGGAATGCTCTGCTCTCAAGGTTGCATGGTGGCTGCCAGTGGTTGTTTCCTTCCTTACCAAGGGAAAAGCTTGTTCTAACATTGCCATCAAAAGTCCTGATGTTCATTCTGTTTGGATTGGCTTACATCATGTGCCCGCACCAGCCCAATCCCCCAGGTCCGCGGATGGAATGTGCCAGCTGGCTCAGCTCAGCTCATGTGCTCCACCCTCTTCCTCCCGTGAAGGTGCGGGGAAGTTGGTGGACCTCAGGATGCAGAGATCTGGAATACTAGTTAAGCAAAGCGGGGAGTGGACATACAGGAGACAACCACATGTGTCTACTCCATCAGGTAAAAGATCTGAGTTTTAGCACATGTGATAGAACAGTGGTTTAGTTTTTGATATTTTTTTCATTTTGTATAGCTCTTTAGGAGGGAGAAATAAAGGCTGGCAAAGGTGGATGTGTGCTGGACACTCCTCTCTATATATTAAACACAATTATAATCTTGTAAAAGGGATATTTTCATATTTTGAAATTTATCTTTTTATATGAAATTATACAACTTATTCACTCTATTTCAAGGGCACACTTTCTGAAAGAAAAAGAAAATAGATGAAATGTCAAACATTTCTAAGAATTAATGAGGAAAATGGCAGGAAAAACTTCAATTGTACAGATGATACGAGGTAAAGATGGGAAAGTATAATGAAAGTCATGACACTGTAAAGAGAGCACATAATTCGATTTAGTAAATATTTAACACTGAACATGAGAATGTTTCCAGTCTTAAAACTCCTAACTTACACCTTCAGCTAGAGAGAAATCTAGAGAAGCCATCTGTTTTCAAAGGTGCAGACTTTATTAAACACTAGTCTTCTCTATTTTAATTTTCAATAACAAGCATCTTTGCCTTTTACAATGTCTTCACATTTGCCACTTACCAAAGACCTGCATGTGGTTTGAAGGTGCGCTACAAACGTTTGGAAGATCATCCATCGTGATCACGCTCACCGGGTTTTTGTTGTTGCTCCCCCATGTTCACGTGGCACGCCATCAGTGACGTCTTTGGGAGGGACAGTCCTACGTTTGGTATCATAAAGGTAAACCTTTCTAAATATTTAGAGCCAAGTCTCTTCAGCCCTTTACCGTTATCTGGGTTTACAAATAGAAGGGTACCGCAAATCCTTCTCCGCTTCACAAAGGCTTGCACGCATGTGTGAAAATGCACATACACGAAGATTACCGTAGGGCTCAACAGCGTCCACCACATCCTAGATGCCAAAATAGCACTCATTAGCCTGTGTGACATCTGAAATTCTGTCTGTGAGGGCCACTCACTTGCATTTAGATACTGCATAGTTAGCAAAGTCAAATTGAAAAAAAAGTTTTATTATTCAATGCCCCTAATAATCAGCCAAGCTCCAAAGAAATTATAGGATCTGATGGAGGGTACCAGGAGGTCAAAGACTGTGCAGTGTAAACAAGGTTTGTGAGGCAGAGTGGAAGGAGTGGCCATCGGCCTAAGTTACTGTTCGTGGTCTAGAAAGAGGAGGGCATTAAGGTAAACTTCCCGTTGCCCAGTATCAGTCCGAAACAGGTTAAGTAAAAGTGCTTTGTAAATATTTTTAACAGTGGAAAACAACTGACATGTGATATTACAAGGAGTAAACCTTTAAAATATTCATTTTCATAAAGAAAATTAAACTTTCTTCTAGGTTTCCTTTTGTGTCACAGGTATCTGAATATACTTTAATCAGAGAAATATTTACTTAATATTAATAGTAACATCTATTTTATAAAGTTCAACAGGCTTTTCCCAATGGAAAGAACTAGAGTTTACATATAGCTCCTTCTCCAAATGAGAAAAATTCACCAATTTTCAATTAATATTTTGTAATGATTAAAGTATGTATAGGAAAACAAGAGGATTTATAAGGATCCATTTATAGTTTGATTACTGTCCTTTATTTCTGCATCATGCACAAAAACAATTCCATTAGTACACTTATTGTAATATCCATTTCACTGCTTATACTGATACAGTCATTTTCATTTGGATTATTTGAATTTAGAAAGCATATTCATTGCTGTTACTGCACTCTCTGAAACAGAACTCCAGGTTACCTATTTGTAATTACAATTCAGACAAATGTCCATGTTTCTAATTACCACACAAAAACTAGCAAAAGCGGCAGAGACTGATTATATTTCCTGTATTCAGACAAGACTGTGACCACAATGAAAAGTCAGTGTGAACCATAGGTTTTGCCGTCTACTTTGCCTGAACGAATTTCACAAATTCAAGAAAGACCCTTAAGCTTTTCACCGTGCTCGTTCTCTAGGGAAAAGCAAAGGATAGCATCTCTTTTTGTGGTAAGAACATGAGGATAGTCCTCAGGAGACCCTGGCTCAGCCCAAGCGACCCTGTGACCTTACTTGACGTCTGTAAGCCTATTTCCTTGATTCCACGAATTCGTTTGATCTAAATTCTCCCCAACGCTAATTTCCAGTTCATAGGTCCTATGATTCTCAGGAAACCGTGATGCTGAAAGAGTGCATCGGATGATATTAGTGATTCTCTAAGCGTGGTCCTGCAGCGTCACCACCTGGGAATTTAGGAGGAATGCAGATCCTTGGGCTGCGCCTCAGATCTCCCTAACAGCAGTCTGTGTTTTGAGAAGATCTCAAGGTGACTCTGATGCATGATGCACACGCATTACAGCCTGAGAACCACTGGATTAGAACAAAACTACATTTAAGAAATTCCAAGCTCCAAATGCAAGGTAAATAAAATAAATCTAAACTCCATCATTAGACTCAGTTTATCAGACTTCGTCACTGCAGCACAGAGTAGAACGTTAATTTACAGGACTATGATACTGAAGGCATCTCAACCATTCTTTGAATGTCCTGAAAAACATGAGGCCACAGAGGTTAAAAATTAGCTACTAAAATTAAACAATTTTAGCTACTAAACAGTCAATGAAACCTAGTTATACTCCTATTTAGAAAAGCTAGGATTTTAAATTATTTATTTTTCCAAAGCTATTTATTGTTTATGAATAAAATCATTTCCTAACTATAAAGACTTTCTCTTCAATCTTGTAAATATTTAATAAAAGGCTTTATTTAGGTTTGTAATATATGCTAAAAGAAGTACTTCATCAACATAAAATATTATAATACTACATGGCTAGGGGTTTTTACATAGTTAACATAATAAATTGGAATTTTTGAGTCACTCTGCACATTATAGTAGCTGTAGTTGCTTTTCATACATGACTATTTTGGCTTTTAATTTCTAATTTTGTAATAGCCAAGAAAAATTCATATACAGTTGGTCCTCCATATCCATAGGTTCCACATCTGCAGATGCAACCAACCTCCGATCAAAAATATTTGAAAATAAGAAGATACATTAAAAAAATAGATTAAAAATATAATAAAACAAATATTTGCAAAGCTTTTACATTGTACTAGGTATTACAAGTAATCTAGAGATGTTTTAAAGTATATGGGAGGATGTGCATAGGTTATATGCAAATACTACGCCATTTATATGAGGGACTTGAGCATCCACAGATTTTGGTGTCCTTGGGGAGTCCTGGAACCAATCCCCCACGGATACCGAGGGACAACTGTATGAACATAGTGGCTCCATAATCTACTCTCTGAAAAATGTATAATTATAACAAAATATGTAATTATTTTTATATATAAAATATATAAATCATAAAATATAATTGTAATTAATTATTAAATAAATGATTAAATAATACTTTACCTTGCTAAATTATCCTGATCTTTCCTAAATTCAGTTATTATAGTAAGAGGACTGGTTCAACTTCACAGTCCATTTACTCTTCATTTTCTGAGATTAGCAAGAATTAGGCTGGTTAGAGAAAAAGATCTCTTTTCAATTGCTCCATAGAATTTTTAAAGATGGCTGGCTCCCAAGACACCAAAAAGAATCTACACTATGGATGAAATATCTTAAATAGTACAAAAAAAATCACCAATTTGGAAAATGCAAAAATCTGAAATACACCTTTAATTTTCCATTATAATAGGTTTAAAAAATATTCTGATCTAGGAATAAATAAGGAAGATATGTGCCAAAACCTAAGCACCTGAATCCTGGCAAGAATCTGTTAATGAGGTATCTTTTGGGGTTTGTTTTATTGCAACAGAAACTTAGTTCTTGAAGCATTTATCCAGAGTCACCAAATTTATTTTATTTAAAGGCAAAATCATTCCCGCAGCAGGACGGCTAAAACTCAGGGGGATGTCACCATGAGAAATGGTTTAAATTCACTGCAGTCACCTAGGACTCCAATAGCAGTGTCAGCATGCCCTAAATAAATTCACCTCAGTAAGTTTAATAACAAAGCACAGCTTACAAGATGCTAAATAAGCTCAATATACACATGCACATTTAACATCAGATCGTAGCCTCACTGCATTTTTTAGCTTCTTAACAAACTGTTTGACTGCAGTGGTAAACTTTAGGTGCATCCATGAGACACAATTTTAGAGAAAATTGTTCAAATATATCTCTTATGATAGATACAGTTATAATTAAAACTTAAGACATAAAAGTTAGACTTTTCTTCGTACAACTTTTTATCATTGTGTTCAAATGTTGGATTTTTATAATATTCTCACAGAGCTCTCTATACACCAAATAATCTGAGCTGGTTAAAAAGGATGACGAAATGAATGCAACATTTAATATAGTTTTTATTTGTTTAATTTGGTAAATGTAGAATGTAATGGTTTCAAGGCAAATTCTGAATTATTTCAGCCTCAACCCAATAGTTAACATGATTCGGAAGAACAGTCTTATCTTCAATATCTACCACACCCCTACACAAACACATCTATAGAAATCCGTGTACATGTATATTAGTTTTCCACAATGTAGGATTTTCAACAACTCTAGAATTTAGACTTATATTCTGATACACTTCAAAATTATCCATTTGATGTAGGGTATAACCGTAAGGAGACAGAAATTCATGCAAAGATACTCTAGGTTTTTTAAAAAGTAAATCCAATATTTGATAATTCAATGCTATATGAAGTGCATTGAATATCTAAAATAAAACAAGTGCCAATTTTATCATGAATTAGTAACATATTTATTGTCTTGAAACCCAAACAGGCCCAAGTTACTTTTTGTCTTTTGAGTCAGCTCTCTATAAACTCATTTCTCTCAAATTTCCTGTGTAATAAAAACCAAGATATTTCATTTCTTCTTTACAGTTAACAAGAGATGGCAGAGGGCTCAAGGTAGGTATGTTCTTGATAATTCAGAGTCAGAAAGTACTTCTTCTTGAGCAGAAGGTTCATAATCTCCTGCATTTTCAACCAATTCAATATCTAACTCATCATTACTTTCTGCACTATAATCAACTTCTTCAAGGAATCGAGGTTCATCTTCATCCAAAACATAAGTGGTAGGGCTGTAGCCAAAACATATAGAACATACAAGACTTCATTAGATTTTAAGGTTCTGATGTAACATTATTTCACTATTCTAGATTAATTTTGATTCCAATATATATATAAAGCAGTTTGCATTAATTTAAAAAATCTTATTCAAATGAACAAGTTGAGAGATTTCACAAGGTGAAAGCTCCTTGTGTTGACAATAAAGGGTGAAATGCTAATTATTATTTATATTACAAGAGTGCCAATATATATCCTATAATTAGATGGCTAAAAAACAATGAACCCTCTCATCAGGTTACTTCTCTGAAAGATTTCATCAATTTGCAGGCTACTAAGATTTATTTTTAAAGTCCTATTTTAATCCCTGCAAATCAGGCAACATATAATTTCAATAGGTCTTATAAGAAACTGTGGGTATTTAATTGGTTCCTCAAGTAATGCACTGAAACCACTTATTCTAAGTCTATGAAGTGATTAGCTGCCATAAAAACAGCCCATATACCCATCCCCACAGTTTCCGTGGGTCAAAAATAAAAATGAAAAACAAGTGAACACTCTACACCCAGATTAATTACTGTCTCTTGAGACACAGAATAAGACATTTGCTTAAAAGCACTAAGTGCTTCTAAATATTTCATTAGGTAGGTTGTTTGGGATTAAGACAACCTTTCCACTAGGTTCTGTAACATATTCTTTCCTTGAAAAAATTATATTATTCTGATTTCTCCCCATTTGCGAGATTTTACACACACACACACACACACACACACACACACACACACATACACACGCTATACCGAAGAAACACAACTGAAACATTTCAGAATCCCTAAGATAGTGAGCATAACTACCTTAATTTCATATAGATGTATGTTTATTTATATCCCACCTGCTTTCAAAAAGGATTTCCCATAGCTAATACAATTAAAAGCTATAAAATCAGACAATGAAAAGGGAACAATTGGAGAAGCTGATGTCATTAGGCATGTAAAATGAGAGAATTCCTGCAACTGAGTATTAAATACAGTTCACATACCTGGAAGTTAAGGCAAGAAGGGAAAATTAATGGATTATATGGTTCTAATTTTCTGAGAAGAGAAAGCAAAACTCATCTGGCAAGAGCACCTTTTTTCCTAGAATTGCTTTAATCTTGTCCATTGAAGAAAAGAGAAAAATGTATTGCAAAACCACCTTGATCTAATATAGCAAACTTCCTCTTAAAACTTCAGAGCTTGCATATGATAGAGTAGTTCTGAAAAATCAAGCTGAGTGGCTGGCAGGATTCTGTGAGACTCCATAACAATTACCTATCACTCTCAGGAACAATTTCACAGTTTTTAATTATGCAACTAAAATACTTAGAATGAATCTGTTAGGTCTTTAGAAAAAAAGAGATTAAAAGAAAAGATTATTTGGCTTTTTAAATGACTATTATTGGGGAACGCTCCTTCTATGGTATAGAATGAGGTATTGCCCGATAAAAAAAGAAAAAGAAATAAAATGACTATTATCACTTCTTTCTTTCTTTTGAAATACAATAATTCATTCCTCCGCCTGGACCTTGTATTTCAAATTCTCCGAAGTCCCAGGTGATTTTCAGAATTCTTAGAATAGATGGGAAACGAACTGAAGCAAAAGAGGGGGAAACAGAAATAAGAAAAGATGCATCTTTTGCCACATACTTGCTTATTTTCTCCTGGAGACTATCACAACAAGAGACGATAATGGAAATGCAAGGAAGGGATGAATACACTAAAAAGCCATGTACTGTACAGCGGCTGATTCCACAGAGATGAGGCAGTATCTCCCGACAGGTAGGAAGAGCATGAAACCCACGTGGTGGGTGGGCGGGCAGCTGAGCATTGTTTAAGAGATCTACCGACAGCAGAATTCCAGCCCCCTACCCCCATCTGAAAAAAGACTTGTTATAAATGAAATCGGCTGCAGGGATCCCAGCCACTGCACTGGGGTCAGAGCAAGGCTCTAGTTCCACATGGGAAGCTGAATATGAGAGTTAATCACTTTACACCTAAAGAAAGGGGTTAAAGAAAAGGCCTAGTCTTAGAAGTTGAAACAGAATGAGAGAAGTATGATTTAGGAGCAAGCAAGATGCCCAGGAATCGAGCTAAATAAGCTCTTAGACAGCAAGGAAACTTGGAGCAATGCTGGTATCAGATGCTGATGTGCACTTTTAAAACAAAGAAGCAAAACTTGGAAGGCAAGCTCCCGGAAAACTGAAAGAAACCCCATAACAAGGACTGAACAGGGCTCTAGATCCAGAAAATAATTTGGTCCTGTCATTTCTTGATCTTGGCTTATTCATCATGCTGACTGTGACATGAACTCCATTCATAGCCTGGCATCACCCATGCTGATAAGAGTATGGAATAAGAGTACGGAAACAGTCCACTCCTGTAACCCACTCTGGGCCTGACATTTGACTCTTATTTCTCCAGGTTCTAACACAATCATGCTTCTAGCTGCAGCTTCACTAAGGTCTACACTGTAGCTGACATATACAGAGTACACTGAGCAATTGTGATGGGGCCACCGGCAGTAGCTCAGGCACATTAGCAGGGCTGAGTTTGCTAAGGAGACAAGTAAGTTAGCAGTGGAAAGAGATATGCAGGGCGGGAGAGATATGAAGGGAAGGAGGCAGGAAGGAGGTATCAGTGGAGCTGGGTTTAAAGAGTTAGGAAAATACTGAGGTAGGGTAAAGCGAAAGGCAGAAAATTATAACACTCAACACCCCACTGAAACCAGCCTTCACACTGCTATTCCAATTGCCATTTTCCAGCCCATTTTTATTAGATGCTGCATTTAATGGTGGTGAAAATTCTGAAACCCTTCTCTTCTCTTCTGGTTTGCTTAATTAGAATTCGTTGTTCTCCCACCAAGTCCTCTCCTCTTCTAGTATCCTCTGTATCATTCACTCAACTGAGTCGTCCAAACCAAAATTTTCCATAAGCAAATCCCGCCACTCAATACCCTGACCACTCCTTGCTTCACACTTCATACTGCAAGTCTTTACCAACATTGTTTCCTCTGGTGTCAGGTATACTTCCCACCTTTCTTCTCCTAACCATTCATATTTCTTTCAAAATGAAGCTCGGGCTCATCTTCAGATGTCCTTAAAGCCCATCCTGGGATAAGTGACTTTTCTCTATATTTCTTTTGTAGCCTGCACAAACATTCTACCTGATCACTTACATACAGCTGAAACCACCCATCTGTGTGCCTGTCTTCTCAGTACTAAATCACAGCACCTTAAGATCAGGAACTGTCTTCTCAGTACTAAATCACAGCACCTTAAGATCAGGAACTGTGACTTACCCATCTGAGTACCTCCTGTCATTTCCCAGAAGGGCATGACACATTGTAAGCACCTCAATAAAGGTTTGCTGAACTCATTACGAAAAGCTGTCAGGTTGACAAGATCGTCAATTTTTATATTACCCCAACCCATTGATTTTACTTTAGTGAAAAACCTTTAAGATACAAGGCAACCAATCATAGCAATTCATTTTTGCTTTTATTAATAATTCCAACATGTTTTGAGCACTTTTACAATTTAGGAAGTGCTTTCATACACACTATCTCATATGATTGTAATACCAACCTTTACTTAAAAGAAGGACTTTAAAGTAACTTGCCCTGGGGTTATAAGATAATCCCTCTAAATCAGGCAATAGGAGTTCAAATATTCTTACAATCATAAGAAAAAGAAAGCCTAATTATTACTTTGTTTTAATGCCACTACTTTCCTGCTCTACTCATTTTTTTCACATTTCCTCCTTTTGCCTTGTTTTTGCTTTATTCTCCAACAGTTACCCTATATACACCTGCCTTAACATTCTTCCATTCCAAATTTTAATTTTTAGAATAAAGATGATTAAGCCCAGAACAATTCAGTAAGAAATATTTCATTCTAGAGAGAATAACAGCATTTTGGTCCAAAAACAAATTCTGTTCATGCTATTTCAAGAGAAGCATCAAAATCTTCACTCAAAGAGCCTTTCTCATAGCATTAATGCATTGAGACTCTGTTGTGTGGGGTCATTATGATGCAGAAGAGGTTTATAATTCCAACTGATTTCTAAAGAAAACAGAAAGAATTCTGCTTCATACAGATTTAGAAAGTTTCCTGGCTAGCCTCATGTTCAACTATTATGGGTAACACAAAATTAAACCTAAAAAATGCACCATCTCCCTCAAGTAGTAGGATGCCTTCTACTTCCATTAGAGCTGATTTGTGACCCAAGACACCAGAATGTAGATCTTCAGCTCCATTACCTATAAAGGTACAAGAGAAACAAAACACTGCCTATGGAGTCAGAAATTATGAGTTTGTGCTTCTATTCTTCTACTAACCACCTATGTGACCTGGAGCAAGTCACTTACTCTTTCCAAGCACAGGTTTTCTCAAATGAAAGCAGAGATAAGAATATCAGTCCCAGCTACCTTGCAAAGTTGTTGGGCTCAAGTTAGGAAATAAATGTGAAAGCATTTACAAACCATTAACTGCACAATTATAAAATGTTATTATGACAATAATAAAACCTACCTTGTTAAAGAGAATAGTAAATCAATCTTTCTCAATTCCTAAAAAGCCCAGGCAATGGCCTGTCCCAAGCTAACAGGATTAAAAAGACTCCCTCTACCTTTGCAACTTAGAATGCTCCCTTAATTCTGCACTCTTACACAATTTTGAGCAAAACCTATGTTTTGAGAAGGCACAATAAAGACATCATGGGAGAGAATTTCTGAAACTGATGCACAAACAGAAAATATTCCATGGCCCAAATTATCAGCAATTGCTGATAGTGTCTGATTTTCTTGTGCTAATATGTCACGGCTAAGGTAAAAAAAATCTTTCTATCTGCACAAGTACTAGAGGATATTTTATTTATATAATTAATATAATTTTATTCTTATCTTATGAGAGATAAATATAGTATCTCCTAAATATTACAAAGTAAACAAAATTATCCATAGAAAATACAATTAATAATTTTTGTCAGTCTTAAGTAGCTACAGCATGCAGACATACATGCATGTCCCCCTCACACACAGAACTAGTGTATAGAATATCCAACAAGAAACTATTTGAAAAAAAAAAGAAAGAACTTTGCTAATTTATTTATATTTTGTTGAAAGAAAAGTGCAAACAGTCCCTGACTTACAATGGTTCAACTTACGATGTATCAACTTTACTATGTTGCAAAACCATTCTGTTTTTCACTTTCAGTACAGTATTCAATAAATTACATGAGATACTCAATATTTTATTATAAAACAGGCTTTATGTTAGATGATTTTTCCCAACTGTAGGCTAATATACATGTTCTGAGTATGTTTAATGTAGGCTAGACTAAGCAATGATGTTTGGTAGGTAAGATGGATTAAATGCATTTTCGATTTATGATATTTTCAACTTAGATGGGTTTATTGAAACATAAGTCCATCGTATGTCGAGGAGAACCTGTATAACTAAGCTGGCTCTGGGAAGCAGTAATTATTAATAACTAAATCACTAAACTCCACTTACTTTGCTATTGATGTGTATTTCCTTACACCTAATGAGAGTGTTAAATGATTAAATTACCCAAATTATGTAGAAGAGTTTCAATAATTGAAATTGGTATATTTAAGAACAGGTGAATTTTTGAGTTAGACCTGGCAGCAATTCCTGGTTCTGTCAGGAATTACTTAGGTGGATGACCTTGGGTAAATTCATTTCTCTGAGCCTCAGCTGCACACATATGCAAAAGGGTCACAATACCATCTGTCTCTGATCATTCTCAGTAGAACATTGGAATCTTCAAGATAATCAACCTTAACAGAAATTCAGAATGGGCATGATTATTAGGCGTTCCAAGACCACCTCAGGTTTAGTGATTTGCTAGGAAGACACACAGGACTCAGCATACCATCATTATTCACAGTTATGACTCATTACAGTGAAAGGATACAAAGCAAAATCAGCAAAAATAAAAGGCGCGTGGGACAAAGTCCAGTGGAAACCAACGCCAAGCAAGGGCAGCTGTTAGAAGCAGAGAAGTCATCAGAGCTTTCAGCAATCTCAAAGGATTGGAGGCAAAAATTGGAGTTCAGAGCTGCCAAGTTTCCTGAAAGAAGGGAGTTACAGAGATGTGACCCCAACACTCGACAGTTTTTCCCTAGAGGCATTTGACAAATTCTTAAACAACATAGTGCAAGAGGCTAATAAGCAGCAAAGCATAAAGCAGCAAAACAAACAAAACAAAAAATATGCAAACAAGCAACAGAATTTTTTGGCAATCTTGTTATGCTGAGGAGACGAGGAGCCCTAGGCCTTTGCTTGTGATCTCTGGAGGGCTACAACTTAGAAAGTAGGGGCCAGTGAACCAGGAGTTAAACAAGTTTTATACATTTTGCAACCCCATCTCAAGTCAACTCAGTGCTCACTGGATTGGGGCAATCTTCCCTACTCTAAAATGAACCCTCTTGGAAGGAAAATATCTAGAGCCTCTATAAATTTTTATACAGAATACATAGCATTTGATCAAATATTACCAGGCATAACAAGAAATAGAACCAGGAAAAAAATTCTAACAGAAGCAGACCCATAGGTGATCCAGTATGGGAATTACCAGGCATGAACTTTAAAATAACTGTGATTAATATGTCTGAGAAAATAGATGACAAGATAAAGAATCTCACCATCTCTTTTTTGTTAAAAAAAAGAGTCAAATGGAAAACCTAGAACTGAAAAACATATAACTGAAACAAAGAACTCAAAGACAGGTTTAAAACTATTTTTTAGACAGGGCTGAAAAGAGAATTAGTGAAGGACAGACAGGCAAGTAGAAAACTTCCATACTTAAGCAAAATTGATAGGAAACTAAAATAAATAAATAAATATCTAAATATCCACATAAATTAAATCTGCAGAGGAAAAAAGAATGTGGCAGAAACAACATTTGAAGAGCTAATGATTGGGTAGTTTCCAAAAACAATAGAAGACTCAAGCCACAGATTTAGGAGGGGCTACAAATCCCAGGTAGGATAAAGACAAAGAAAACCAACCTGCAGCATTCATAACAAAATCACTAAAAACCAGAGACAAAAAAATCTTAAAGCATCCAGTGAAGACACATTATTACCTTCAAAGGAGCAAAAAATAAAACAGTTGATTTCTCAACAAAAACAATGAAGCCCAAACTCAATGCAGTGACGTCTTTAAAGTGTTGGGGGAAAAAGGACCAACCTAGAATTCTGTAATGAAGATACAGTCTTCAAAGTTGAGGCCGGGCGCGGTGGCTCACGCCTGTAATCCTAGCACTCTGGGAGGCCAAGGCGGGCGGATCGTTTGAGCTCAGGAGTTCAAAACCAGCCTGAGCAAGAGCGAGACCCCGCCTCTACTTAAAATTAGAAAGAAATTAATTGGCCAACTAAAAATATATAGAAAAAATTAGTCAGGCATGGTGGCGCATGCCTGTAGTCCCTGCTACTCGGGAGGCTGAGGCAGAAGGATCACTTGAGTCCAGGAGTTTGAGATTGCTGTGAGCTAGGCTGACTCCACAGCACTCACTCTAAGCCCGGGCAAAAGAGTAAGATTCTGTCTCAAAAAAAAGTGAAGTTGAAATAAGAAAATTTCCAAATAAGTAAAAATTAAAATAATGTGTTACAAGCAGACATGCATTAAAAGAAAAATGAAATGGAGTTCTTTAGGTTGAAGAAAAATAATCCTAAACCAAAACAGAAAAATAGAGGAAGGAATAATGGAAAAGCAAATCTAAATAAATACTGATGCCTGAAACAGTAGTAATGTGTAATGAGGTTTAAAACATATGTACTTCAATTAAAATATATGACAATAACATAAAAGGTGGGAAGCTAAATAAAATTAATATATCCTAAGATCCTAGCATTGCCTGTGAAGAGGCAAATGTCTTAATTTATATTATACTCTAATAAACCAAGGATTCATGTTGTAATCTCTAGAGTATCAATAAAAGAACAGTAAAAGAAAGTGGAACAAGCTTATAGAGAGACAAAAATGGAATAACAAAAAAATTTAATTAATCTCAAAGAAGACAAGGAGAAATAAAGAACATAAAACAGGTGAAATCAATAGAAAGCAAATATGGTAACTGACAAGCTCAACTGTATTAGTAATTCACTAAATGGAAATAGACTAAATATTCCAATTAAAAGACAAAGATGACTGATGGGATTTTAAAATATACAATTACATGCTGCATCTTAAATATAAGAACACAGAAAAGCTGAGAGGAAAAGGATGGAAAAAGATACATCACGCAAAAACTAGCCAAAGAAAGTTAGGGTAGCTATGCTAATGGAAAACAAAGTAGACTTTAAAGCAAGAAGCATTACCAAAGAAAGAGACATTTTATAATGATAAAGGGATCAATCCACCAGAATGACATTAACAATTCAAAAGTTCTACACATATATAACTTATAGTTATACATATAGTTCTAGCATATAACTTCAAGATACACAAGGAAAAATCAACAGAACTAAAAGGAAAAGTACACACATTCACAATCATAGGGGGAAACTTGAAAACACCTCTCTTAGTAAGAAATAGAACAAGCATAACGATATAAAAAATCTAAACAACAGATTAATACACTTGATTTTATCCAAAATATATGGAATGCTGCACTCTGTAATTAAAGAATATACATTCTTTTCAAATATGAACATATTTACTAAATATATATTCTTCCTTACACTGACGTACTATATTCTTATTTTGAAATCTCAAATAGATGCTCATGTGAGAGAACTAACTTCACTCTTCCAGGAGGCTATGAAAAACATAACATATATCTATAAATATATATGATCATCAAATTCCCTGTAAACAATTACTAACTTGATAGCTATCTCAATGTTATCAATTATAAGAATCATTTACTTCTCTTATGATAAGCCTCGAAGCTTTCATTATAACCAAATCTGGCCTGGGATCCTGAAATATTTAATTCAGTACCAAACTAATTTTTCTGGATGATTTTAATATTTGTATTTGTGGGTATGACAGTATTCCATGTACTTAGCACAAACACAAATGATATACTTTTATAAGCAACTATAATTTCCAAGGTACTAGAGATTTTGATGTGATTTTCAATTACAAGACATATCTGCCTAGAAAATACTCTAACAGCTATTACAGCTGCAAGAATTTTCTATGTGGTAGCGATAAATGGTCCTAAGAAATGCAAACCAGACTCAAGAGTGTCTATCACAGCCATTCAAAAGGAAAATACTTATTTCTAAGATTAGCTTGATTAAACAGTAAACTGTATATTAAAAATAAAACACACTAATACTACTAAACTTTACTACATAGCTAGGTTTTACATATTACCAGTAACATTTAGCCAAGAATGATCTATATTATTCTCAGAAGAAAAAGTTCTTACATATATAAACAAACACACACCAGCTTTACCTAAGGAAAATGTAGATAACAGAGGTTAATATTTCATTCTAGTGTTAATCGTCTACAGCAATTAATACCTTATTGTATTATTTTACCAATAACTTCTGCTCAGTCTCTTATGTAATGCTGAGGGCAGGACTAGAGACTTTAGCCAAGGACTATTATGATGCTAACTGGTCCACAGACCCATAGTCATTCTCTATATCTTATCAGAAATATACTCTAACTTTATCAAAACACACCAAATTAGTTTTTTAAAAAGTATTAACACAAAATATAACTAATGCTAACTATATTTTAAAGGCTTTCTCTGGCTTAAGTGCTATTTATCTTAATAACCTGCAATAGGAAAAATTTCTCATCAGATTTTCTAATGTCCATGCTATATGCATAACAAGGAATTAAGTACTGGTGCATGTTACAACATGGATGAACCTCAAAAACATGGTAAGTGAAAAAAGTCACACACAAAAGGTCACATATTGTATGATTCCATTTACATGAAATATCCAGAATAGGTAAGTACATAGAGACAGAAAGCAGATTAGCGGTAGCCAGGGGCTACCATGACTGCTTAATTGGTATAAGGATCTCTTTCGGGGGAGATAAAATTTTTGGAACAAGACAGAGGTGTCTGATGGCTGCACAAGATTGTCAACATACTAAATGCCACTGAACTGTTTACTTCAAAAGGGTGAATTTTATGTTCTGTGAATTTCATCTCAATGTTTTAAAAAAACTAGCTCCGAATAGTGTTTTTGATTATAAGACAGTAATCAGGCTTCATTTCGACATGGGTATATTTATAATTAAGATAAAACATTGTATAGAGGTTATTATTTTTCCAACTTCACTTTCCTATAATGTCTTAAACATGCTCAAACTTCAGATACTTCTTCCATAGGCCTAATGCCTGAAATTTAGTCAGCCACAGTATCCTAATAAGAATCCTTGAATGCTTTTTTTCTTTTTCTATCTTCTTTTTGAGAATTATTGAATGTTTTAACAATCTCACTCTCAAATTATTTAAATGAGGGTCACTGCAATTATTTAATAGTTCAGATAAAAGATAAAATAAAAACACTGTTTGCTAAGCACAAAAATACTACATAGCAATATGCTTTTATGACTCCTACCAATATTCCCAGCTTTGACCAAAAGGGAAACACTCCCTAGGAAAGACATAATGGAAACTTGTTGCATCGGATGAAATTTTTATTATACAACAAACACAATGGGGTAAAATTAAAATGACTATGTGTGGTAATTTCCAATGAGCATCCTGGAAATATAAAACACAATGAATATTCGATCACTGGCTTTATTAAAAAGGAAGTTCTATAATGTCTGGTAAACAGTAGATCTAACATAAACATTTATTTCTCCCATCCAGGTACTGACCGGGCCCGATCCTGCTTAGCTTCCGAGGTCAGACGGGATCGGGCGCGTTCAGGGCGGTGTGGCCATAGACTATTTCTGATGCTTTCTCAAATGCCGTAAGATAACATAAAAGAATAACTTTTTTTAAAAAAGGATAAATCCACAGGTGGGAAAAAAACTTGACAGGAGGTAATAGCACAGAAAGGATATCCACAAAATGTTGGAAGAGGAATGTGGCTTCCTCCACCTAGATTTCAGAGGATGCAGCCACAGGCACATGATCCAGGAAAGGAAATACCATAAGGGCAGGGCCACCACAAAGAGCTCCCACTAGGGCAAGGCCTAGCAAAGCCATGGGGGCAAGACTTCCTAGAGTCTTAGGGATTCAACTCCTGGCCAGCAAAACTGCAGGGATGAGACCTCCACTGTAGTCCAGATCGTGGGACCACCCAGTAGGCCACCAAAGCAGAGAATCCAGCCAAAGGATATTATTCTCCAGCCTTAAGGTTTTGGAAATGCTCAAGACCTGTCACTCTTTCTTCTTTTCTATTTCTTCCTGTTGGAATAGAAATGTCTGTCCTGTGTCTATCCCCCGTTGTATATTGGAAGCACCTAAATAGGCCCACAACTAAAGGAGAATTTGCCTCAGGATGATTATACCTTGAATCTCACCCCTATCTGATTTAAACGATACAGTTATACACCACATAATGATGTTCTGGTCAACAACAGACTGCATATATGACAGTGGTCCCGATTATAATACTATATTTTTACCTTTTCTACGTTTAGATATGTTTAGATAAACAAATACTTCTCATTGTGTTACAGTTGCCTACAGTATTCAGTACAGTAACATGCTGTACAGGTCTGCAGCCTAGAAACAACAAGCTATATATACCATGTATCCTGGGTGTATAGTAGGCTATATACCACCTAGGTTTGTGTAAATACACTCCATGATGTTCACATGATGATGAAACTGCCTAACAACGCATTTCTCAGAACGTTAAGCAATGCATGATGTATTTAAATGAGTCTTTGGACTTTCAAACTTTTAAGTTGATGCTGGAAAAAGTTAAGATTTGGGGGGCTATTGGGATGGAATAGATATATTTTGCTTGTGAAAAGGGCATGAATTTAGGGGAAGAGATAGGGATGGAATACAAGGGACTGAATATGTATGTCAAGTGCAGTTATAGTGAGAGAGGGCCGCCTGTGAGGAAGTGGGCCCTCACCAGACACCACATTTAACAGTGCTTTGATCTTGGACTTCACAGCCTCCAGAACTATGAGACATAAATTTCTGTCATTTCTAAGCCACTCAGTCTATGGTATTTTGTTATAGCAGCCTGAATGGACTAAGACAGTATCTAACAATGAGTTACTAATCACCTTGAAAAAGTTACTATAACTTGTTTATAGATGTTACTATAAACATCTCTTCCTGTTGCTGAAATTATTCAAGCTTACTTAATATAAATTGCCTAGAAATGAAAATAAATTAGTTCACAACAGATACTATATCTTGGGAAATAGTTAAAACCAAGAGGTATAAAATTTAATTGAGGGCTAATGTGTGAAATAAAACCATCCACATTACATACAGGTTGAATAAAGCAAAATTCTGGCAGGGGAACACGGGCTTGAAAGATTATAAAATGGTAAACGCAACTAAAAAAATAGGGGGAACTTACATTCATTAAAATGATACCTTAGTTTCACATTAGCACCAGGAAACAGAAGAGTAAATTAACACGGACAAAGACGGGATCGAGAAGAGCAGAGACAATAAAGAGAAGAGGACAGGGAGGATCTTACTAAAAGGAAAGTGGTTTCCTAGTTTCAGTCCAATACCGTCATTTGCCCTTTCACTTACACTTGAAAATGTGGCTTTACCTGCTTCTGGTTCCATATTCAGTCATTAAGATCCCTCCAAAGCTACCTAATATTATATCCTCAATCACTGCCCCTTATTCTTTCTATTCTTTTTTTTTTAATTTAAAAAAATGTTCAAATTTTTTGTAGAGACAGGGTCTTCCTATGTTGTCCAGGCTGGTCTCAAACTCCTGGCCTCAAGTGATCCTCCTGCCTTGACCTCCCAAAGTGCTGGGATTATAGGCATGAGCCACAGCGCCTGGCCTTACTATTCCTGTTGGAGCTCATTATCTTCTCAAACATAAATGATTCTAAACAGCTTTGTCAAAAATTTTTTTGCCTCCACCTACCCAGCTTCAATAAAATTCGTACACTATTTTCAGGTAAAAACTATCATTTAGCATACTTTTTACCAGTGGCTTCGAAATTCTCAATTGCCTAAAGGACAGAGTCTAATGTCCTTACACTGGTATTTAGGGCACTGTAAGACAGCCCTCCTTCCAAGCAATCTAATACAATTGAATTTTTAATCTTATATAGCTACCTACCATTTATTCAACTCAATTTGTGACTGGCACATATTGCAAGGCATCATGGTTGGCACATTATACAGTGCTGAAGGGCATAAATATGATACCTGGGGTTAAACTAGGGGTTAACCAGGCAAAGTGTGAGTGAAAGACTTTTAAGAGAACTTAAAAGTTGGTACAGAAAAGTACGCTTTCCAGTTCTGGTTATTCCTGCTCCAAACACACAGCAAGGATTAATTAGATAAAATACGAAATAGGAAAACGAAAAGACTCACAGATGCATATAAAACAAGATATACATCTCCTTGGACCAGGAGAAGAATAGAATCACAAAGTCAGGTCATGAGTCTGCTGCCAGGTCCAAAAGCAGATAGCAGTAGCTCCTTAAAGGCAATAGTGAGGCTTACAAAGTGCAAAGCCACACTAGTGAATCCAGCAGCTGGAGTAAGGCTATAGAAAGAAGACTGAAAAAAATGAAGGCTAACGTTTCTGCCTAAAGCTAAAGATTTTATAAAGTTGCAATTATGAAGTCAGTAAGAAGGATACAGGGCATCAGAGTCAGAACCTTCAAGAACTCAGTGACTTTCCTGCAAAATCCCCAATCATTGAAGGATGGGAGGTCTGAAATGCTAACAGAAAACTAATATCGTGCTACCAAAAGGCAATATAAATTTGGACTGCAGGCCTGAGAAGGACAGGTAGAAGTAATCACAACATCAGTAAAAGGTGAAGGGGAAATACTAGAAAGGGCTTGGAGTGGGAGGACTCCTACTCAGTGAGTCTGCGAACTACAAGCTCGTGAAAAACAAGGGATGCATTTACCAACACAGTATGTAGCACAGTCTACAAATGACTTTGAAAATGTTTGGAGTCTTCAAAGAAGGAAAGAATAACAGCTATAACAAGAAAATGTGAAATAAAAGTATGCAGAAACAAAAAAATAACACAATTAGATGTGACATATATAGTCATTCAAATAAAAATCTCTCATGAGATAAACTCTAGACTGAAAATTGAATGAGGGTTAATTATAAATGTTACTGAAGAATCTACCTAGACTGCAGCAGAGACAGAAAATGTGAAAAAGCAATTAGGAGACACGCATGAAGAACAGATTGAGAAGCTCTAATGTAAGAATTCCAGAACAACATAATAAAGGGAATGATAAAGAAGCAATTTTCAAAGAGAAAATAGCTAAATTGAAGACAAGAGTCCTCAAATTAAAAGTGCATATCAAGTGTCAAGCAAGGTATATTAAAAACAGGTCTACTCCTAAGTACAATGCACTAAAACTGAAGAGCACTGAGGAAAAGAAAATCTTAAAGTAGAAGCATAGACATTTTGGTAGAAAAAACAACCAATGCAAAGACCCTGTGATGACAAAGAGATTGATTTGTTCTAGAATAATGGCACTCAAGGTGCGGAGCATAGACCAGTGTGGTCCACAAACTCTTTGTTACCGGCCCATGGTGACAAAAGTACAGAAATCAACATGAAGTGTTCAGAAACTTTCATAACAATTTGACATAGAAATTACATGTCTGGTGAATCTCATAAGAAATTGAAGCTTAGATTTGTATTCCTTGGGTCCCCTCTTCCATTTTTATAGTACTTCATTCTTATCATATTTTTATTCAAGTAGCAACCCAGACCAAAGCGGAAAATAAAAACTGGTCCTTTGCCATAGCTAATTTAGAAGCACTATTCCAAAAATTAAAAGACCAGTCAGTGCAGCTGGAATGGTAAGAATAACAATGAGAGTAGGACTTGCTGAAAGAGTAGGGGAAGGTATGGATGGCTCATGCTGGACCCCAGGACACGATGATGGATATATTCCACATACCTGGGACACAGCTGAAGGTTTTTAAGCAAGAAAGTGACCACTACATACAAAGAAGCTGGAAGATACAAAAAGTACAGGGAGCAATCAGAAGATTGCCAGAGTAGTCCAGGCAAGGGATGACAGCAGCCTGGACTAGGGCAATGGCAGAGACCGTAGAGAAATGGAAACATCTGAGAAATATTTTGGAAGAGGAATCAAAAAATTCTGGGTGATGGACTGGATTATGGGTAAGGGAAAAACAGAAAGATACCAAGAGTGAGACATGAGTGTCCGAGTGGACAGGGGTGGCTAAGGATGAGCAGGTTTGTCGTGGGAGAGGTAGAGGAGCAGGGGTCACAAGCTGAGTTTCGGACAAGTTACTGTCACGCCCAAGTGTACATAATCAAGTTGGAGCTGGATACACAGGTCTGGAGCTCAGGAGGGAGGTCTGGGAGACTCTAAGTATTTTGGAGTTGTCAAGTGTTGGGAGCCAACATGGCCGTAAAAAGGCAGCTTACGGCAGCCATTTATGCCAGCCCTCACTTCCTCCTTCTTCCTCCTCCCCTGGAAATTCCCGCGCTTCCTTTCCCGCGCGCGCCAAGACCAACGGCCCCTGCTCCC
>CAUYSK010047647.1:0-18164 GCA_963575035.1 Avahi laniger | reverse complement strand
TGACGAAGGTCTCACAGCCCTTGATTGACAAAGCCTGCCGGGAGTTAGCTACTCTCCAAGCAAAATAGGTCCCAGGCAGTACCCTTGCAAGAGATTTGGAAATAATAGAAGCAGAGACAAAGTATAGTTTAAAGTGATGGGAAAGTCAGGGGTCTTCCAGCATTCCCGTGAGCCAAGGGGCTCTTTGTGAAATCCTGCATCAGTATTTATTGGTACAGCAATTAGTTGTTAGTGGTTACAGATTTATGTGTACAGATCATTCATTTAGGTTTCAAGGATCCCCAAAGATTTCTAGAGATGCCTTAACTAATTCTATCTATGTGAGCAAACAATTATAAATTTTTTCTAAAATAAACTTCTTAAGACCTAAGTTAAGAACAGACCTAGCTGAGCATACAAGTTAAAGATAAAATTTCCAATTAGCAGAAAAGCTAAAACAGAAATATAGAGACCATATATTTCTTTATTTAGTTTCTTGTTAACTGAGACATGTGGTCAGGAGTGAAGCAGGAACTGTCCTTGAAACTAATTGGTTTTAGCTGCAGGTGTTTGCTGGGCTGGCATTCTTCGATCAGTCCTTAACCTGTGACCCCATGCTGAGTTCTGCCTTGCACAAGCATCAGGCACTGGCCTGCAGGTTTTGAGACAGGTGTTGCCTTGCATTCACCTCTGATCAGTGATATACACCCCCTTGTTGCTAAGCAGCTTCTGTTCTGTGAACTAACATGCTCACAGATTCCTTCAAGGAAAAGCCCTGCAAAACTCCTGAAACTTTCCATGTCTCTTAATTCTATATTCCAACAAAAGCCAGTATTTGTATCCAGGCAGTCAGCTTTCATTCTGTGTAACTTAACCACTGAGATATACTTCCTTTCCTTTTTTTTTCTTTCCTCTGTGTGTGTGTGTGTGTGTGTGTGTGTGTGTGTGTGTGTGTAGGTGAGTTTTTCCTAGAGATGTATCCAAGCTTTAAAAGAGCTTAATACTTTTAGGATAAGTCCTGTAGTGTGCCTTGAGAGCTGAGGGAAGGGAATGAGAGGCAGAGATGAACTGACAGGTTAAGAGGATGCAGGTCATGAAAGTCAGACTCCTATTAAAGAGGAGGTTTCACCCTGGGGGAAGTAGGAAGCTTTTGAAAGACAATTTTAAGTACTGTAAGGACAAGATCAGGTTTGCAATTTAGAACTGTCACTGTGACTACAGGCTTAAGGGTAGGTGGGATGAGTGGGAAGAGAGACACAAAACTAAGTTTTCCAAAGAAAAACAAAGGAAGAACTAAAGTTGTGATCTTGGAGTTAGAGCAAGGTAGAGATTTTAGGGAATTGAGGACTTGATAAAAGATTTATTGTAAATTCCTACATCCTAAAATATTAATATTTCTTTCTATTCTTTTTATAGATGATAAGTAGCCAAGGATGTAAATGACACTCCTATAGAAATAGTAAGCATAATTGGAGCTGAAAAACTAAAAGCAATGAAAATGTCGACTACTGTAAGCAAAAAAAAGTAGTTTTTACAGGACATTTGGTTATAAAACCAGAAATTAAAAAAAGATAAGAACACCTTCTTGACTGAAAACTCTGAAAGACCATTTTTCTGAAGCTTAGACTTTATTTTTTTAACATTTCCTGGAGAGTGTGTTTATGTGGAAAGGGGTGAGTAAACACTTAATGTAAAAAAGAAGAAAAGTCCTGATTTGACATTACGTATTTCCCATCTGCTCCCTTTCTGTGTCTCTGACCTTCCCCAAACTGCCCTGTTGCTTGTAGGCTTCCCTGAGTGGAGGCAGCCCTCACTACCCAGCCATCAACACCACCTTGGGGCCTACTTTACTTCATGAAAAACTTCGCAGGGAATCTACATCTACACTTGTATGTGCAAAGACTTCCTGATCCAGAGATAGATGCTACGATTGATTGGGTTGATGTGTAAGACTTTCCAACTTAATGCTGGCAAAATTATTTTAGTCGTGTAAAAATCATTTAGAATTCTTGTGAAATATCCCCTTCATAATATGACTTTAGATTACTGCATTTAAATTCACATATATAACATACTAGATTATATATAAATAACATTTTCAAAAAATTGTCAAAGATATTTTTCTGATAATATTTTATGCAAGTACTTACAAAGTTCATGTTCTGTGAGGCTGGGAATGTAAAGTCCAATTCATGCATCGAGATGTACCATGTACTGACAACCATGGACTCCCACTCCTTTCCTGGCATCTTCCACATCACTCTGGCAGGCTTCTGTGCCCACTTTCCCACTAAAACTGCTGCTCAGTCTTCATGACCTGAATATTGTACTTCTATGTTCTCTGAGTTCAAGACACATTCAGAGTAAATAAAGTAAATCATCTAAGCTAGATAAAATAATAATGAAATAAATCTAGTAGAAGGAAAGAAATAATGAGAAAAAATTAGGCAATTATGGTAGAAATATGCAGATGAACCTTGCAGCCTAGAAATATTGAAAAATTAAGAAAAAGTTAGACATGTCATGAATGCATAAAATATAGGTAGATACTCATCTGTTTTATCATTTACTATCATAAAATATATATAAATGTATTATACAAAGTTAAAATTTATCAAAACATATACACACAAACACAGACCATGCATAGTACCCATTGCAGTTGAGAGAAATGTAAATAAACAAAATAATTTGGTGTTAAATCATAACTGCATAAAATTAACTATGGTATATACTATACTACTGTAGTAATTTCATAGTCACCTCCTGTTGCTATTGTGCTATTGTGAGCTCAAGTGTTGTGAGTATCTGCTTAAAAACCCATGTAATGTTAACAATTTCTTAGAGAGCAGTTCATCTCTCTAGTAGATTTTGTATTCATAGTAAAAAATGATCTCTTGCAGTTTTTGCCTATTTTTTTTATTGTGTTTAGTGCAATACTATAAACTAATACAAAGTACCAGTAGTGATGCTGGAAGTGCTCCCAAGAAACAGAGAAAAGTCATGACATGACAAGAAAAAGTTGAATTGCTTGATATGTGCCATGGATTGAGATCTGCAGCTGCAGCAGCCTGCCATTTCAAGGTAAACGAATCTGGCATAAGGACCATTGTGAAGAAAGAAAAGGAAATTTGTGAAGCCATCACTGCAGCTATGCCAGCAGACATGAAAACCTTCTTGTAAAATACCTTTTTATCTTGTATTGAAAATGTATCTTTTATGTGAGTGCAATATTGCTACAAGAAAGACATACTTATAGACTTTAATATGATTTGAGAAAAACAGACATATGACAATTTAAAACAAAGGGAAGGTGAAGGATTAATTTAATGCTGGAGAATTTGATGCAAGAAAAGGATGGCTTAATAACTTTAGAAAGAACTTTGGCTTTTAAAATATGTTCAGATAACAGGGGAAGCCATTTCTGCTGACCAACAGACAGTGGGTGAGTTCCCTTTTCCACTAGAAAATCATTGAGGAGAAAGGATATCTGCCTGAAGAAGTTGTTATTCTAGACAAAAATTCTCTATTCTGGAAAATAATGCCACACAAGGCATATATTAGTAAGAAAGAGAAGTGAGCACCAGAATTTTAGGCAGGAAGTGATAAGCTAACTCTGTTTTGAGCAAATACAGCCAAGCTTATAATCAAAATTTCCATTATTTATAAATCTGCTAACCCCTAAGCCATAAAGTGGAAAGATAAACACCAGCAGGTCCAGACAAAGAGAATACTTTTTCTGTATTGCTTTGTCTCTGAAGTCAGAAAGTACCTTGCCAGTAAGGGACTGCCTTTTAAATTTTTTTTTTAATTGTACAATGCCAGCGGCCACCAAGAAACCCATTAGTTCAACACCAAAGGCATCAAAGTGGTCTATTTGTCCCCAAGCTAAATGTCTCTAATTCAGCCTCTACATCAGGGTTCATAAGGACCTTTAAGACTCATTACACACAGTATAGTATGGAAAGAATTAATACTATGGAAGAGAACTTTGATAAAACATCATAAAAGTTTGTAATAATTACAAAACTGAAGATGCCATCATTCTTTTAGAAAAAATCATGAAATCCATCAAGCCCCAAAACAATGAATTTATGTTGGAGAAAGTTGTGTCTAGATGTTGTGTGTCTTTGCAGGCTTTAGGACGATCAGGGAAATCATGAAAGAGATTGTGGACATAACAGAAAATGTGAGGGGTGAAGTTTTTCAACACATGGATCATGAAGAAATTGAAGAGCTAATAGACACTACACCTAAGGAATTGACAAAGAATGACTTGGAGCTAAGTGCTCCTGAGCCAGGGACAGCTAATGGGGAAGAAGACATAGAAGCAGCAGTGCCACAAACAAACTGACATCAGACAATCTAGCAGGAAGGCTCTGCTTATTAAAGACTGCTTTTGACATCTTTGGAGACATGGACTCTTCTAAGACATGGGCACTGAAACTAAAGAAAATAGTAGAAGAAGGATTTGTCCCATATCGAAACATTTTTAGAGAAATGAAAAACAAAAAAGTGAGACAGAAATTACAATGTATTTCCATAAAATTACCCAAAGTGTTCCTGCCTGTCGTGCCTCCCCTTTCACCTCCTCCACCTTTTCTGCCTCTGCCACCCCGAGACCACAGTACTGACCCCTCTTCTTCCTCATCTTCCTCAGCCTATTCAATGTGAAGACAAGGGTGTAGACTTTTGTGATAAACCATTTCCACTTATATGAATACTAAATATGTTTTCTCCTTCTTGTGAGTTTTTAATAAGATTTTCTTTTCTCTACTTTACTTTGTTGGAAGAAAACAGTATATAATACATATAACATACAAAATATGTGTTAATCAATTGCTTATGTTATCAGTAAGGCTTCCAGTCAACAATGAGATATTAGTAATTAAGTTATTGGAGAGTCAAAAGTTATACAAACTGTTAGGCAATGCTTTCTGTAAAAGCAAGTTATACACATCTTTTTTACCTGCTGGGGCGGGTATCAATGTGCCTCACCCATACCTTGTTCAAGAGTCAATGTATATTTTCTGACAATTTCTTAACTACCTATGCTTATATTGATATAAACAACCACCACCAAGATAAATAAGTAAATAATTAAATAAAAACACCTGATTATGACAGACAAATTCTCCTATGTGGTTTTCACCCAGACCCTCCGCAACCTCAAGACTTCCCACTGATTTCTAAAAGCCCTCACCACTCTCTGGAAGAAAAAAAAATATTAATATTTTGTTCTCAGACAAGGTAAAGTAAAGTGGATCATTATTTGGCTTTTGAAAAATAGATGGTCATGAGTTTATAATTTAAGTGAAATTTTTTAAGAGATTTAAAAATGTGTTTTTAGTAAAAAAAAAAATATCTTAATGAATGCTCAGTCTTCTTTTTTGACCTTGGCTAATGCCCCTGCTCAGCAGGGGACCCTTATGTTAATGAGACAATATTGTATTCTGAGCAGCAGGCTTGCTTTGAAACAGTTCCATTCTCTTCTGAAAGCTCAAAGCTGCTTTTATGCAAGTACTATTGATTAAGAAATTGTTTCTTCAAATGAAGAAGAACAAAAGTGTTCCATAAGGGACTCAGCATTGAGAAAATTTAATTTTAAAAGAGAAATTTCCCCACCCTGGATTTTTTAACTTTTAAGATATTTCTAATAACAGTAACCATTGTTCTTGGCTTTATTTCCAGTTACTATCTTATTTTTCTGGATCTGTGTAATTTGCATTTCATAATGATAACAGGCAAAGGGCATGTTTGGCCTTCTGAATAATTAATCATAACTCTCCTGTGACACATTTCAAAAGGCCAGAAGGAAATCAGTATTCACCATAAAAACTGAAGAGTAGGGATTTGGTTTTCTGAGTTCTCCATTATTCAGGCACATTCATGCATCTCCTGAACTTGGAAATTTACCACAGAATTTGGTTTTATGATTTGGAGCTTGAGTTCCAGCTGTCTTTTGTGTCTTCTCAACAGAGAAATGGCTTAAGGGTGTTAGGGGACTGGTACCATGGATGAGAAAGAATTCTCAACTCAAAGATTAAGATAGGTTTTGAAGCAAGGGATTTTACTTTCCAAGGGAGGAAAGGGAATAGCATGAAAGGTAGAAGGAATGCCAGCACAAAGGATGGGTGACTTGGACTTTTATTGGGGTTATAAAGAGCAGAGAAGTTGTAGTTGCACAACGATAATGGAAGGCAGTGGTTTTCCAGAGCAGTTGTTTTCTGTTGGGCTGATTTTATCTGACTTATCAGAATGTGGTTCTGGCAGGTTCTGAGGGACTATATGCCCTTTTCTGTCTGTTCAGTACTCTTCTAGTTCTGCAAAACAAGCTCTTAAAAAACAAAACAAAAGAAACAATAACAAAAAATCAGTTAAGCCACTGGTTGTCAAGCAAGAAGCAAGCAGTGGAGCCAGCACACCATTGTATGCAGTGATGTTTTAATGTTAGATGATTCACTAGCAATGCTGTACTTTCAAAGGGTATTTTAAAATGCTTTTTACAGTATAATTTATTGATCACATGTTAACTATTGGCTAAATCCAAGGCTGGCCTCAACAAAATGGCTTTTCAAGTTCTACTCTGTGCTTATACTTTTCATTATAATTATTTCCAGACTCTGGTACCAAATGAACTGTATGCTGTTTATTTTTGAAATTTTTACAAAAGTAAATGGTTGATCTGAAATAGATTACACGTATAAAATATTTAATTCCAATTTAACTTTTAAACACCTTTAAAACATCTTTATTGTACTGAATTGAATTCAGTACCCTAAATTGTATTTTGTTGTCTCCACCAGTCAATGGAAAAGCAAATACAAATTAAAAATAAGAGGCTTATTTCTCCCTATTAAAAACAAAGGAAGAGAGGCCGGGCGTGGTGGCTCATGCCTGTAATCCTAGCACTCTGGGAGGCTGAGGCGAGTGGATTGGTTTGAGCCCAGAAGTTCGAAACCAGTCTAAGCGAGAGCAAGACCCCGTCTCTACTAAAATTAGAAAGAAATTAATTGGACAACTAAAAATATATAGAAAAAATTAGCTGAGCATGGTGGTGCGCGCCTGTAGCCCCAGCTGCTCAGGAGGCTGAGGCAGTAGGATTGCTTGAGCCCAGGAGTTTGAGGTTGCTGTGAGCTAGGATGATGCCACGGCACTCTAGCCCAGGCAACACAGTGAGACTCTGTCTCAAAAAAAAATAAAAAAATAAAATCAAAAAAAAAATAAAGGAAGAGACAACGTCCCCCTTTATTTCTAAGAGCACTTACTTTAGAAAACTTGTAGGTTCTTTCTCTGCCTCTTTGAAAGGTATATAAATCTTCTTACATGCTAAATAACGCTTTTTGCTAACTTTAATACCTCATCCTGTCTCTCTGGAATAACTTGACTGCCCTTTGAAATGTAATCACCAAGTTAGATAACACTCTTATTGCCCACTCTCTGTGGGAGGGAGCAGCTAAACTTCTGTGGACACCAGGCTCCAAGTTGCAAAACTACCTCCTGTTATAAATACATGAGTAGTTTATTTGTTCTTGGAATAAAGCCAATTTGCTAACACAGATGGCCATCACAATTACCAGGTGAATCTAGGAAGAATCATGTATGACAGAGGGTGCTGGAAAGTCCTCTTACTTGAGCACTAGTTATTGTTGATCATGAGAACATATTTGTAATAAGTTATATCTGCTTGGCTGTATAAAAGGGTGAGATTTCTTTATTTCTTTGCAATCTCCTAGTGGATTTCTAAATGATGTGCACCACATTCTGGCTTAATCCTAATTCAATAATAAAACTATTTTCTTTCTCTACTACATTTGTGGAGGGTTTTTCTGATCTGGGAGAAGATTTTATTTTTAATTATATTTACCCGATATCAACAACATTACCTCCCACCCCCATGTCCACACACACAACTTGCACAGATCCTATAGAAATAGCCCATAGCAATCCTGGGGAATGAGTGAGGCAGAAACTCAAGTATCAAATCTCTAAGTATTGCAGTGGTGACTTTTATTATTACTCATGTTCATATATCAAAAAGAAAGATGACAATGGGTAAAATGTGCACCACACAGTGAGCACATGCACATCTGACCATCATACTGGGAAATAATAAAAAAACTGCTAAGCCCCCCAGCTGACAAAATGGATCTCCCTCTTGGCCAAGGGAACCCTAGAGAAACCTTCAAATTGAATTCCTAACTGTGATTGGTTGGGAGGTACAACATGCCTCTTTACATCCCCTCCCTCACTAACCACCATTAGGTTTGCTTTCCTGAGGGTTAAACACAACCAGCCCTTTCAGAAGACTTGCTCCATGGCTGATTCCAGCCAACCTCATGACTGCTCCTCTCTCTTGCAGTTTCAACACGATAACTGACAAGCTTTCCTTCCTGATAAGAGACCAATGACCATGAGTGGTTCTGACCATTTACAGAGGCTGCACACAAGGTTTTTTCTGTCCTCTACTTCACCTTTTGATGTTATAGGGCTGAAAACCACACTTGGATCACACTAACATCACCATTTTTGTAACGTGGGACCCATGAAGCAGCATGATGCCCAATCAAGCATGCACATGTTTCTCCTTTCATAAATATTTATGACCCCTACTATAGCTTATTAAATATGTATATTTGGACACCATGCTGAGCATAAATTTCTGTTCTCTTTATCTCTCCCTCTAAGTGACCATTTATGGCTTCTGGCCAGAGACTACACTTCCCAGAAGGCTGTCAAAATGATCACCTGCTGGCTAAAACACCTTATGAGAAATAAAGCTCTCCTTTCCAAATTTATGAACCTTATGATTCTTCAGCTGACAATACAAAGTAGAAAGTAACTTCCAATTTCCTAAAAATAACTGCATCTTGTCAAATAGGGTAGTTATACCCTGTTCAGAACTTGAAGGGAAATAGCACGCAGCATTTTGTTTACTATAAATTGACCCAAGCCAACATGGCCATTTACAGTGTGTAGGCTCTTTTTGGTATAGATCACCTCCATCTGTTAGCTGTGGGGTTTGTCTCCTTTGCCACAAAAAAATTGTCTTGGGTCAATCTATTATGAGCGGATGTCAAAGACTCAGTCTGGTCTCTAAAGACACTGTGAGCTAATAGTAACACAAGACTGTAGCCAGTTCTAAAATCTCAGAGATTGAATGAAGTGAGCTTTATGCAAGATGGGGTCCCTGAAGGTCATGGACCACATCTTGCATAAAGGTTTCATCATGGATAACCCAAGGATAAGATAATTATCAGTGGTGTTCATAGTCACTTTCTTCTACATTCTTATTTATTGTTTCAGAGAAAGAGAAGGAGTCTTTGAGAACTTGCAACAGTTCAGAATTGAAATCAGGCAGGGATTTTGGATTTTGTTGCTGGCATCTCACAAATTTATGTTGTATGTACAGAATGATTGTTAGTAATAACTACCATATCTCACTTTACTTGACAATTGATCCTATGTTATATCCTATGTATGAATTGTCTTCTGTAATCTCACAATACCCCTCTAAAGGGAACCCAATTGAGGGTGAAGAATCTGAAGCATGAGGAGACAGAGAGGCCCACCCAGAGTCACAGAGCTGGTATGGGGTTGCCCATGGGTTCCACCTGCACTTACTACAGAGCCAAAGGCTTTGGTACAGGACCTGCACATGTGGATGTCCAGGCAGAGTAGTTGAAAGTGCCCCTTTTTCAGACTGTATCTCTTTAAAGTACCAAATTTCAGGTTACTAGACTTGTGGATGGGACTTTCCCTCCAGGATGCTTAAGGCCCTGTAGATCCACCCAAGCAAGAGCTGGGGTATAAAATAAATACAGAGCAGTTCCTGCTCCCTAGAAATTTATAGGGAGACACTGCTAGCATTAGTGCTGACCAAAAGTATTTCTGTATTAAGTTGTACTGGACAGGTACTTGGGCATTTGCAATTAAGCTCAGCACCATCTAGACATCCCTCAAAGAGAACAGGCCCCATTTAATGCCCTCCAAATGCATTTAATATAGAATGGATTAATTTTTCAATAGGAAAATTGGAATAAGGATTTATCCTAGACATTTACTGGAAATTGGTGGTTAGATTTACTCCTTCTCTTCGTTTCTGAGACACTAAAAGGGATTACAACCTCTCACTGCCACAAAGAATAAATTAAACATGCACCACATTATTATACCTGTTTTTTCTCAAACTCACAAAACTTTTTCTCCCATATAACATGATGTGCCCATCTATTTCCAATAAAACAAACAAACAAAAAACAAAAACAATGTAGCCAAACTGCATTTTCCTCCTAACTGTTATTTTGGCAAAAAAAAAAAAAATTCTGTGTTGTCCCATAGAAAAAGAGTGATACCTGATCTTTAACTAGAAATGGCAATATTTTTTGTCAATAACCTGAGCGTGTTTGAATGTGTACAGCTATAACCTGTCTTACCAGCAATGGAAGGGGAGAAAATATTACAACAATGTGCCAATACAGAAAGTGTTGGAAAAGCAAGCATTGTCATTAAGAACAGTTAGCAACTTTTTTCCTTCATCATGTACATAATACATTTGTTTTCATTATGTTTCTTTTCACAGAAGTCAATAGCTTGATAGTTCCTCTTTTGGATTCAGTCCCAAAGAAGTTGTGTCTACCTTTAAGCATTTTAAGAAAAGCTTAATTATTAAAGCAAATACTGACTAGTCTGAGATTGTGAAGTGGAACCCACTTGAAGAAAATCTCCTTACCCCATGCTGGGCTCATCTCCTCCAGAAATAAAATTTTCACAACAATGTCTGTCACTAGCCACTAATGTCCATTGTTAAAATACTAAATCAAAACTTGTATATTTGTCTTAGATTTAAGTTTTACTTATTATAAATTCCCATATAATGGTTCATTCTGAAATGTGTGGTCACTTAGGAACATTTTCTATGAAATACTTTATTCAGAGAAGCCAATTAGCTGTCATTTGGCTTTTAAAATACCACTGCCATAATAAGTCCTAGTGTACACTCCTAGAATAGGGCTGTTCAAAACTCTCCTATGCTGACCAAGTCTTCTGGTTCTTATTTTCCCATATAATTTCACCATTCCAATTCAAAAGTAATTTCTCAGTAACAGTTCATACAAATCTCTTTTCTTAATTTAAGTCGTGGTTTAGGATTATAATTTTACTTTAGAAAAATTTATCAGAGGTTATTTCTGATGAAACGATGAGGTTTAATTTGAATATTGATTAGTCTCATGAAGGAAAGAGAAGCAGAGTCCAGTGGGAGCTCACAGGAAGGGTGTGTGAGAGGGACTGCAGAGTCAGGGAGATAAAATCAGATAAAAGGAAGGGTACGGGGCAGGTAGTCATGCAAAAGGGAGGAGATGAGGAAGATCAGGGAGGAAGACATCACACAGACAGAGAAGTTGGCCCATTCAGTAGACATTAAGCAATCAGCAGAGGGAACTACGGCTCCAGAAGGGTTGAAGGTAGGCAATAATGAGAGAGAGGTAGGGTAGACACAGGCCACACAATATGGGCTTTATGTAACATTCTAGACCTCTCTATCCATATAATTAAGGTTAATTTTACAGATCTCATAAGAATAATAATTAACTCAAATAAGATGCCTCGTTTACAGTTGATAATGAATCATGATGATATAATATTTTTAAAATTTCTACCAGTTTAAGATTCTGTGTGTGTATGTGCATGTATATATGATACATATATAACTATTATTTTTAATATGGCTAATATTAGAATAGAGTCAATAATCTACATATGCTCTTAAAATATACAAAGATATGTTACAAACACTGATGGACATGAGTTTTCTCCTTCTTTTTGTTTAAATCTGATGTAAGAAATCTGCTCCTTACATATACGAGAGAAAAGAAAATTATTTTTACCTTTTGTCTTTTTTTAAAACAATATTCGCCTAAGACTGAATCATAAATGGAAAACATCTCTTGTATCATCTGAGGGCTTCCAAATCTTCTCAAACTACACTTTATTTCAATTACTGCTTTTTTATTTTTGATATAATACATCAAACCAGGCTCAAGTGAAATTACAACAAGTAGTTCTATAAATCTGACTTACACATTTCCAGCAACACCTGGGCTTACTTTAGACAATATTTAATGGTGAACCCACTCTGTGCTTCCAGTACTGGCTGCCTATTTGAATCATCTAGAGGGATTTTATTGTGACATATAAAGAAAGAGAAAAAATAGTATTTTACTTTGTTTGAGAATACTGTTCTGAGAACAAATAAAATTACAAAGTTGAGATACCAATTAGCAAATTTAACCTCGAGCTCTACTATTTATCATTTATGACCTATATAATAAACTTTATTTTAGAAAACATAATAGATGGATTTCTTGAATTATGATTTACTTATGACAAGACCTAAAAGAAACTTTTAAAATCCCAGAAACTAATAATTTATATAATGATCTGTTGAATACTGTATCAATAGAATTCAAAGAAAAGTTATACTTTAGCTGTAAAGACACATTTTATTAAACAGGGTTCATCTATCTCAATGTCTTGTTAAAATATTTTAATTTCTTGTTATTAGATTGCCTTTTAATAAGATGACATAAAATGACTTGTAGGCATAAATATTTATGACTAACTGGAAAATATATAACCCAACTATTCTTTCCAAAACTTTAACTACTATTTATAATTATTTAACATAAGATCCCCTTGCCTATCCCCAGGAGCCAGGTCCATCTTCATGCACCTGGTACCAGGCCCACTGCAGTGGACCTTGGTGCCAAACCAGTTCCTGTGGATTGAAGACCAGGCCTATCTCCATAAACTGAAGCACAAGAGTTGTCACAGTGCCAGGCAGCCCACCTGGACCCAGGCTCAAGGCCTACTTCATAGCCATGTTAGCCCCTGTGAACCCACACTTCAGGTCTTCCCCTGTGAATGCAGGCTCCGGGCTTGCTCCTGAAGACCTAAGCATGAGGCTCACTTCTGTGGAACAAGACACCAAGCCCATCCATCCATTGACCCATGCACTAGGCCAGACCACTCAAGCACTTCAGCAGCAAGTCAGTCTATCCAAGAATGCCACAGCAAGTCCCACTCAAAGACCTCTATAGCTGGCTTGACCAGAATATTGGACAGACTGATTGGTGAAGGACTTTCCCTGACAAGGCCAGTCAGTAAAGACTGGAAGAAGTATGTTGCAGACACCAACACAAGTTCATAGGAATCACATAATTAGGGAAATGTAACACCACCAAAGGACAAAATAAAGTGCTAGTAACCAATCCTAAAAAAACGTTCTATTAGCTTCCTAAGAATTCAAAATAATTATCTTAAAGAATCTCCATGAATTACAAGAGAACATAGATAGACAACTAAATCAGGAAAACAATACACAGAATTAGAAATTAAATAAAGAGAAACCATGCAAAGAAGAACAAAACAGAAGCTGTAGGGCAGAAGAACATAATGACCGTATTGAAAATTTAATAGAGTGCTTCGATAGCAAGCTAAATAAAACAGAATAAAGAATCAGTGAGCTTGAACACAAGTCATTTGAAATAACCCAGTCAGAAAAATAAAGAGAAAAATAATGTTAAAGAGTGAATATAGCCTATGGGACTTAGGGGACACCATCAAGTGAATCAATATACACACTATTGGAATCTCATAAGGTGCAGAGAAAGAGGAATGGATAGAAAGCTAAATTAAAGAAATGACAGAAAACTTCCCAAGTCTTAAGAAAGAGATAAACATATAGATCCATGAAGCCCAAAGAATACCAACATAAAGAGATCTCTAAGCCATATTATCATCAAATTCTCAGAAGTCAAAGACAAAGAATTTTTAAGGCAGCAAGGAAAAAAAAATGATTTGAAAAGCCTTATACGCCAGGAGATATAGGATAATATTCAAAGTACTAAAAGAAAAAAAGAAAAATTTGTCAACCAAGAATACTATACCCAGCAAAGCTTTCCTTCAGAAATGAAGAGAAGATGAACACTTTCAAAGACAACGAAAGCTGAAGGAGTTCATCATTGCTAAACCTGCCTTACAAAGAATGCTAAAGGGAGTTCTTCACGGTGAAACAAAAGGGTGCCAACTAACAACTGTATATATAAAATTCACTGTAAAAGTAAGAATATACTAAAATTCAAGAAATACTAATGCTTTAAGGGTGGTACATAAATAATGAAGTTTAGTATGAAAGTTAAAAGACAAACTATTAAAATAATTATACCTACAATAATTTGCTAATGGATACACAATATATAAAAGACACTGATTGTGACTTCAATAACCTACTGTGGAGGGGAGGAGAAATTAAAGTGTAGAATTTTTGTATGTGTTTGAAGTTTGGTTGTTATCAGATTAAGATATACTATTATAAGGTATTTTATTTAAGCCTTATAGTAAGTGCACATAAAAAACCTGTAGAAGATGCTAAAGAAAAAGAGAAAGGAATCAGAGTATATCACTACACACACAAAAATCATCAAACCACAAAGAAAGACATCAAGAGGAAAAATGAAACAAAGTAAATACAAACCAGTCAGAAAACAATTAACAAAATGTTAATTTTATCTATCATGATTGCTTTAAATATAAATGAATTAAACTCAAGAATCAAAAGTAATAGAATGATTCAAAGCATAAAAAAATAAACAATATGTTGCTTAAAAGAGACTCATTTAAAAATTTTAAAGACCCAAAAATACAGGGGAAACTTCCCATTTTAATGCTTAGGTTCAACAAAGTATGGGCCACTGTGTAGAAATATGATTGGAAAAAATGGGTCTAACTAACCCATTTAGTGGATCTAACTAACCCACTAACAGACTGAGTGGGGAACCCAGGAAGGCCTGTCCCGATTCTTCTTGGTCTCTCTGTGCAGCATCCTTCCTTCTGGATGTGGGCAGGGACCTCTCTGGAATACGTGTCTTATGACCTACAGTCAAACAAGGTAGGTCAGATAATTTCTTTAGGGTCAGTTTTTACATACCAAGGTGGAGGAAAATGTAGAGTAATATTTTTAGGTCTTATGGCTGGCTTTGGAGGAAAGGGATTCTGGTTTCTGTGACCTATCGGGGAGAAGACGGATTCTAGTTTCTATAACAAGCCTCGAGGCAGAATGGACTGAGAGATAGAAGAACAGGAGAAGGTCATAGAAAACGTTTGCTTCTGAGGCTACTTCAGAGGCCTTCGTTTTGGGATGCTGATTTCTGAGCCCCGACAGGTTCAGTGAACAACCCCATCCTTCTTTAGGAGGCTGTGGGCCACCGGCTTCACCGCAGTGGGCCAGGTCATGCAATCTCCAGACCTCAATCTCCTTCACATGATGCTGCTCCATTGAAAACACACCAAGGCTCCCTGACATTCCAGAGGGGCACACGTCCAGCTTCATCTATTTCCAGAATGTGGCTTTGGGCACCTCACAGAGATGACTGGTTAGAATTTCTCACCTTCCGTACATGCCTGTAAAAGCACTCATGCAAACCTTGGGGCACTCTTACCTTGGAACTCCCATTAGGGTATAAAAATTATTTTAAATTTTCTTCTTATAGCATATCTACATAGCCTGTTGTATCTAGTCAAGGCATGTTTCCCTTCTAGCTAAGGCATGGAGACAGTGCCCATATTCTTGCCAGGTTTCTAGTATTATTACCTACTCATATTCACATAGGAAAAAGCATCCCTTGGTCCAGATTATTTCAGTAGTTTATTGAAGGATTTTGAATGAAATAACATGTATTTTTGCAAGTTTATATTAAATATTTCAAGTGGGAACTTACTGTCTGTATACACTAACATCTAAATATGGAGCGGGAAAAGAGCACCTCCAGAACAAACTCCAAGTTCTTTCTTCCACGTTTAAAACTATATAATTGTCTCAAATTGTCAACTTTCTGATAAAATAGTCTACCTCAGTTCCATTAATGAGTCCTTCATTTATCCTGATTAATTTTTGATGTTAAAGATTAATGTGAAACTTATTCAAACATTTGCCAGGAGATAAGAAAAATAATTTAACATAATTTATTCAAAAGCCTGTAAAGAAATTTACTCGAGGTGTAGATTCCCTGGCTGACATTTGGCTACTTCTCTGAGGCTGTGATTCTAGTTTTGAACAGAAAGAATCAATCGTCACAGTGAAGCGTGTTTTAAATGGGCAAGAAAAGCTGCCCCCAAAGATATATTTTACTTAGCTTTATTGGAGACTCTTGTTCTCCTGTCTCAAAACTCCCACAATTACTCGGTTAACTAGATTTTATCTCTGTAATCTATTTTTTTACATGAGCTATAGCTATATAGCTGAGATATATGATTTATTTAAAAAACAGGATGCTGGAGTATATGCATCCTTTTAAGACAGGATGAAATGCATGTATTTGTGTTTGCATAAAATATTTTTGCTGGAAGGAGACATTAGAAGCACTAATAATGATTAATGTTATGAAGACAGATTTGAACGTGGAACTTTTTTTCTTATTTCAACAGACTGAGAGGTACCAGTGATTATTGATTACATGGATGAAGTGTATCATGGTTAAGTCCAAGCTTTTAGTGCACCTGTCACATGAATAGTGAACACTGTACACATTAGGTAATTTTTCATCTGTCACCCACCTTCTACCCTCCCATCTTTTGAGTTTCCAATATCCAGTATACCACTCTGTGTGCCCCTGTGAACCCATAGTTCAGGCCTCACTTAAAAGTAAAAACATGAAATATTTGGTTTTCTGTTCCTGAGATACTTCACTTAGGATAATGGCTTCCAATTTCATTCATATTGCTACAAAACATATTATTTCATTCTTTTTTATGGCTGAGTAATAGTCCATGGTAAGTACATAACACATTTTCTTTATCTACACACCTATTTGTGGGCAATTAGGCTGATTCCACATGTTTGCAATTATGAATTGTATTGTGATAAACCTGTGAATCTGGGAGCTCTGCTGTTAGGTGCATACATATTTAGAATTGTTTTATCTTCTTGTTTTCTTGATCCCCTTACAATTATATAATGACTGTCTTTGTCTTTTTTATTGTTGTTGATTTAAAGTCTGTTTAATCTGATATAAATATAGCTACTTCTGCTCACTGTTGGTTTCCATTTGCATGGAATATTTTTTCTACCCCTTTACTTTGAGTCTGTAAGAGTCTTTACAATTAAGTGCGTCTCTTGAAGGCAGTAGATTTTTTTTTATTTCAAAATATTAAGGGATTACAAATATTTTTATTAACACGAATGGCTTTTATAATGCTTGAGGTATGGCTATAACTGTGCCCATCACCCAAATAGTGGTCATTGTACCCATTAGGTAGGTTTTCACCATCCCATCCTTCTCCCTCCCCTCTGTTTGATTTCCACTGAGTTTTACTCCCCTCTATGCACATGTGTGCTCATCGGTTAGTTCCAATTTAACAGTAAGTACATGTGGTGCTTGTTTTTCCATTCTTTAGATACTTCACTTAGAATAATTGTTTCTACTTCCATCCAATTTCTGAAAAAGGCATTAACTCATCATTTTTACAGCTGAGTAGTACTCTGTGGTATACATTTACCATGTTTTGTTAATTCACTCATGAATTGATGGATACTGGGGATTGGTTCCACATCTTTGCAATTGTGAATTGTGCTGGAATAAACATTTAGATACGGGTGTCTTTTAGGTGAAGTGACCTTTTTCCTTTGAGTAGATACCCAGTAGTGAGATTGCTGAATTGAATGGTAGTCCACTTTTAGTTCTTTGAGGGATCCCCAACTGTTCTCCATAGAGGTTGTCCTAATTTGCAGTCCCACAAACAGTGTGTAAGAATTCCTTTCTCTCTTCATCCATGCCAGCATCTATTGTTTGATCTTTTTAGTAAAAGCCATTCTAACTGAGGTAATGCAATATCTCATTGTCATTTTTTTTTTTTTTTTTTTGATACAGAGTCTAACTGTTTTGCCCGGGCTAGAGTTCCGTGGCGTCAACCTAGCTAACATCAACCTCAAACTCCTGATCTCAAGCAATCCTCCTGCCTCAGCCTCTCCAGTAGCTGGGACTACTGGCATGTGCCACCATGCCCAGCTAATTTTTTCTATATATTTTTAGTTGTCCAATTAATTTCTTTCTAATTTTAGTAGAGTCTCGCTCTTGCTCAGGGTGGTTTCGAACTCCTGAGCTCAAACAATCCGTCCGTCTCGGCCT